>CAJFCO010000030.1:4441667-4506806 GCA_904066015.1 Synergus gifuensis
CATGGATTATCGACGGCCCTGAGACTGCTCACTGACTTTCCGTTGAATAAATTCTGCCGTTGGCTGAAATTTGAATCGCGCGCCAAATTTTGACCAATAGCAGCACACATTGGCAATCGGCTAGAGAAATACTGCCATTGGTGAAAATTTGGAGCGCGATTCAAATTTTAGCCAACGGCAGAATTTCTCCAACAGAAAGTCAGTGAGCAGTCTCAGGGCCGTCGATAATCCATGACCGTAGCCAGGGGGAGCACTAAGGGGGATTGTTCCCCATCTAAATGAAAAATAAAAAATATTTTTGTAGTAAGTACACTGTAAAAATATTATCATAATTTTACCACAATGAATGATGTGACCAATATTACCAACACTCAATGCAGGATTTTTACAACCAATCGGAAGTTTGCATTTCTGGATTGTGAATTTTACTTTGCTGGTAATTCGCTGTTGTACCGACCAAGTAGTAAGTAAAGAGGAGTAACGCGCGAAATTCAAGTCTAGTAACTATAATATAAACTGTTAATTGAAAATCAAGTACTAAAGCTACTAAAGTAAAGGAAAAATAAGGAGCGACCTTAAAAATGTTATAATAACCTTTATTCAACGGAATTCGTAACAGAACGTGGAGGAGGTGGAACGTGAAACGTCGGCACGGTTGCACAGTCATATTTAATTTACTTGTCTTGATATTGAACTACACTTTAAACAATCCATCACTTCCTCTCCACCACAATAAAATTTTCCCTTTTCACACAAATTTCCCAAATATCATCCATTCTATCAATACAACCCATGTATTCCTCTAGTTCAATATCAAGAATCGTTTTTCGCTTTTGCGATTTGGATTAAATACATTATTCTGCGAAGCAGCTGCCATTGCACAATACAGCTAATTGTTCGGAGGAACATCACCATCAAAAAGTAGGGTCTCTTCTAGTCTCTAAAATTTTTCACAGTAGCTCTCATCGATAACCGCATCCACGTACACTAATTCAAAAACACGACGTATCAGTTAAGACAAAGTTAATGTCTTGGAAGAGTTTTTTTTAGAATCTTTCGCACAATTCTTCAAGTGTCCACCTTCATTTTTTTCCTCTCGTTACATACTCCTACTTTGCCATTACTGCTACTTATATTACTCAATTCGCGTTTATCATATTTATACGTGAATATGACAATAATCTAATGAAGTGAAAAAATATTGAAACCTATAAAATTAATGCCCTAAACTTAACGTGATGTTCAAAAAATAGTAAATGGGCAGATGGCTCCTTAAAAAGTACTTAATTCAATTTTCCATTCAAATTCGGTTCCCTGCTTTTTTTCACTTTATCAGAATGTTCGTATATGTGCGTATATATATATATATATATATATATATATCTATGTAGCTTCTCGTGAACGTTGTACGTTTATATTACACATAAAATCAATATCAATAATAATAGTTAATTAATGTACACTCTTCATTTCTTCAAGTCTCTGAGTAATATTAAAACGATAATTATAAGAATGGTGACAATAATCACAATTATAATCAAAGAAATATAAATCTAACGATAACAACCTCTTTTTTTCTTCTCTATACAATTGCACAGATATTTACACAGTCAGTAACGCTGATTTCTAAGGTGCCTTTGAGCGCGAGATTGGAATCTTGGATTTTTTTTCGTGAGCTAGCTACGAAAATTTGGCACATTTCCGATTTGCGTTCTTGGCACAATGCTGGATTTCAATATACGGATCTAGGAAGTCAAGGACAAATAATCTAATAAGGATCCTAACATTGTTTAAATCACTGCAACTTATATAAAGCTTCTGGGACAAAACGGGAAAGTCCACGAATTTTAAATATGTTTTAAAATCTTTTTTTAAATCCTCTTTTTACTTCGTCGGTCGTACATTATTTTTAACATTGATCGAACAAAAAGTAATTCCTCGCTTCATCCCACGATATTTTGATTCGATAAACGACGTGGCTTGACAATAAAAAAATACGCAAGTGTAGAGTTCTAAAATTCTCGAAAATTCAAATTCAAGTCAATGATATGGAATTCGAGCTGAATCACGGTTTAGAATTCTACGCGTTCAATGCAAAAAATTTCTCATAATGATTAATACAATATCGTTCCTGCGATCAATCAGCATCGAGAGAAGTGACGCTGGTAATAGAAGCTTTGTCCACAAACTTGACACTCTTGAGTATACTCGGCTAAGTCTATTACATTAACGACTCTATACGTTAGAAACACGATTTTTTTCTAAACAGTCACGAGATAGCCTATGGCAAACAGTAAATCGTTAGTAATTTTCTGCGTCGAGTTATTAAATTTAGGGAACTTTCGGAATCTAGGTTTACAACAGACATTGGCTTACAGTGTGATGAGAAAACCGACCGACTGTTTTCACGCAGGATTCTGAGAGATAGATTCATGAATCGAAAAGGACGTGCGAAGTAACTCGTTGAGAGCTTGATAACAAATATTACAAAATTCGACTCGAGTGCCAAAGCATTTTGAACAAGAATATATAAATTAGACATCATTATAAATTAGATATCGTTATAAATTTTTGGCTAATGCAAGAAACAGATACACAAAAGATGCTTCAATGACGGTGAGAAGCAAACTTGCGGCGCGATTTTTTTTTATACGACCTATGACGACGTTTATTATATGCCACTTTTTGTCATTATTTGTCTAGTGCGTCTTATTAATATGACTGCAAAAACTTTAAACCTATTGTTACCGATTTCACTGTGTTTTTCAAACGCAGAAACCATTTTCATATTCGCTACTCGTTTTCTCGGGCTGGTACTCGGTTTCTCAGTCCAGATTTTGGTAAGCAGAGACTGGCCCTCGGGTGTATTTTGTTTTTTTTTTAGTCTTAGCGCTACTGAAGCCACGACGCTGGAACCCACTGAGGTTCCCTCTCGAGAGAATTAATCTCCGTTAGGAGTTGATTGTACGCTCGATCTGTGTCATTATTAATAATAATCATATCGAAGAGATGACCGTACTTATCTTCCATTTCCCTCGCTTTTTCTATGATGTCTTTTAGCTCGTCTTCTTTGAAGTTTTCGTTGTTTTTGATTCGCTTTTGTCTGAGTTTTTCTAGACTTGGAGGTGCAACGAAAACTACATATGGCTTCAAATCGGAGGTTCGGAGAATTTTCAGGCTTTGGGGATGAAGATTCAGGACACAGATTTTCCCTGAGTTGACGACGGAACGTATCGCCTCGACGGAAGTTCCGTAATAAGCTTTTTCGTATTCGCCATGCTCGACAAACTTTCTGCAGAGGATATCCGATTCGAACTGAGAACGAGATATGAAGTGGTAATCCTGACCATCGATCTCCGAATCTTTCCTGGTTCGACTCGTATCTGAAAATTTTTATTAATAAGAGTGGTAAAGAAAATAATCCGAGCTAAAAATGTAAACTTTTTATACAAAAAATAAAACTTACGGGGTATTGCTGCTGCGAAACGTTCGCTGTCTTGCATTAATCTTTGACGGAGCTCGTGCCTTCCTATATTTGGAGGTCCTATAAGAACGATCGGCCTCTTGTGGTTCGCTCTTGGGTAGTATAAGGCCACTTCTTCGTATGTTAGTACTTCTTCACTGTCATAATCTAAATATGAGTAAAAGAAAAAAAAATATTAATACAAATTTATAATTTCAAATTAGCTAAAGATTTGATGAAATTATTATTAGAAGTATTCATTACCATCTATGGTTGTAGTTGCATAAAGAGGATAGCCATCGTCGTTAAAATTGGAACCAAATTTATTTCGCTTCTTCTTCTTTGGATTCTTTCTAGCACAGAGTAACGTGCTTGATTTTTTCGAACCACGCACCGTTGATTTGTCTCCAGCAATCGTTTGTTTCATAGATTCGCGCCTGATAATTAAAGCAATTCTTAGTGAGAAATTGCCAAAAATGATTATTAGTTGTGAGATCAGAGCTACAGAATTGTAATTTTAATATTAATTTATAAAATTAATATTAAATAAAAAAATTAAGACTTACTGATGCTGGAAAGCTTTGCTAGGAATCAAGCCTGCCAAAGTCTGATCTTCTTCTCCTTCTCGATAAGCTTGCCACCAGTTAGGATCTTCTTGTGAGATAACATGCAGAACGTCTCCTTTTTGAAAACTTACTCCTAATTCTCGACAAGGTATATAAGGATCCTCCTCGGGATCATAGTCGAAATGTGCCCGCACATGTTGGATCTGTGGAAAAAATTGATAATCAAAGTGCTAATTAGGATATAAATTAAAACAAAATTAAGACCTTTTAAGTAGTGAAATAAAATTTACAAATTGATGAGTAGAGTGAGACTCTGATCTAGTTAAAGATTATCTTACCTGCTGGTTCTCTTCCCGTTTATTGCTATTTGAGTTAGTCTGAACTACGGGAGCTGGAAATATAAGGAAAGTGAGACTTCCTTGCATTCCGGCTAAAATATCGCAGACTTCATTTACACTCTTTCCACGCATTTCAACGCCGTTTACTTCTAGCACCTCGTCACCTTCATGCAAAAGACCTGATTTATCAGCTGCTCCTCCTCGTACAACGCGACCTGAGCGTTAAGAAAGTATATTTTAAAATGTTTAAAAAATACTTTTAAAAATATAAGAAATTTTTAATTTTTGAAGTTTGAAGGCTGTTTTTAATGTAAATACTTACATAAATTTAATTATGTAAATAATTAAATTAATTTAATTTAATATTCTAAAATAAAATCCGAAGTATATAAAATGAAATATGTATTAGAGAAACCAGTCCAGAATCAATGAATAAATTGAACTGGCACAAATATTATTTTCTCATAAACTATAAGATCCATCAAACAATGAAATGTCTCTTCACAACTAAAAAATTTCTGCCCAGAATAAATTCCATCCGGTTTTCGCTGGAGTTGGTTAACCGCAACTCACCAATAATGACAGCGTCTCCCTCGTTCCTGACGGTGGCTCCTAGAGGCTCGTTAGTTTTTTCTATTCTAATGATCTTGATATTGTCGGCTATACGAGAGTCTCTGAGACTCGACGACGGACTAGGTGGACCGCTCGGTGATGAGGAACTGTTCTTCGCCTGGAAGCCGTCAACGCTGGAGATAATCGAGTCGTGAGCCAACAAAAGACCTTCCATTTCATAACTAGTTAGTAAGGCTGTTAATTCCTCCGCAGCTGTTATTGTTTCCCCAGATGCTGCTGCCTTTGCAGATGTTGAGGACTGCCATTGCTCTAGAACCTCGACACACTGAAAATGATAATTAAACATCAAGAAAAATATATTCAGAATGACCTTGAATTACTTGTAAAATCGAGTTTTACTCGCATTGGGTTTGCGAGTAGGTGTTATCAACGCACAATTGTGAGAGTTTAAAATCTTGCAATTAGATTGTTGCATCAGAGTGAATAGCATTCTTCTGAATAGTCCGATAATTCTTTCTTTTTAAAGTTTTTTTTTTTTTATTTTTCCAAATAAAGTTCTTCTATGACCTGACTCAGCTGCTCCTTTCTTTATTATTAAAACAATTAAAATACTAACGTCTCGAGCAAGGGTGGAAGCATCTTCTGAATAAGTTTTGAGAACTTTTCCCGATCTGAGACGACTTTTCAAGGCATGGTGAGTCGACAAGGCAGTTGCAAATCGCCTTTGAACCAAAAGCGTTCGAACTGCTTCCAATTCGGCCTCAACACCTGGTCCCGAAATTCCCAAAGCACCGGATATACTTCGCAGTTGAAGCTGCAACCTTTCGAGAGTTGCAACAACTTCTCCGTACGCTGAAAGATTTTAATTATTATTTTGATAACAATTTTAAATTTTAATATTATGAGATGACAATTGAGAGCTGAGGGACTTCCTCTGAGTCTGAGTTAAAAAAATGTAAACTCTAAAGGCTATAGGATGAAGCATTTGATGAATTTGATGAAGCCTTCAGGATTTTTAAAGTTAATGGCTTAATTTAAATTCTAAAAACTTACTGAGTGGTCTCGGGGGTTCCTCAATCTCTTGAGGGACATGACTCGGAGTGACGGAAGTCCGTCCAACAGTAGTCACCTCATCCTGAGCATATGCAAGATTTTCTTGCCCGGAAAGACTCGTCGCGTGACTTTCAAGGGCCTGGAGCTTCCTCGAGCCACGTAGGGAACGATTGAGATATTCCTGCTTCTCTTCTTCATCTTTTCGCCTTCGCAATTGCTCCTGAAATTAAAATTTGTATATTACTTAATAAGATTAACTTGAAATACATATTTTTGGTAATAATACTAATAATTATTTTCATATTGTTAGACACCTCTAGGGATTAAGGATTTCAATTTTTAACACAATCTAAAAGAGTGTTCCTGCAGAATCAATAAATTGGTAATAATCAAATTCCCGTTATTAGATACCTAAGCTTATGCAAATATATAATCAATATTCAAAAGTTGATATCTATTGTCTTACTAATTAAGAAATGCTTCATTATTCAACCTCTGGTGTAATTTAGTCATACGGAACGTTGCCTATTAGGGGGATGTTTATCTGTCAGAAATCCCGTACCGGTTATCTAACTTAAGTCAAGTGTAGTCTGGAATTTAAAGAGCCTCAAGAGGGTATAAAATTACACACCTTACGTGTACCGTTCCAAGTAGGTGCTATCTGGTGCTATTGATGTTATAATCAGAATCAGGTACATTTATAGAGGATGATATACCTATATCATACATGCAAGTTACATCCCTTCGCAAATAGATATCCTTTAGATACATAATATCGCACAACAGGAAAAAAAACTTAGAAAGCAAAATTCTTCGCAAAACAAATAATCAAAACGTCCCACTCAATTAGTTTTTACTAAAGATATGTATGTATTAAGCAACCAATAGAATTTTTTGAATAATAAAATATTCAATTAACTGTACTTTTTTCTTTAATCTACTTGCTTTGAGAATATCTTGTTTAGCAAACTAAGAAGCTATGGTTCGTCTGTAGACTGATTTTATCTAGCCAGTACCCTTGTTCCGCTTGAGAAAATCGAAAACGATCATCTGAGAAACCCTAGAAACATTAGGTGACCATGGGGCTTCAGCCAAGTATTTCTGCCTTTAGAAAATTACACAAAACTCGAAGTACAATCGCAAAAACGAGAATCTTTTAATTCCAGCTCACAGAACTCTGCTCAATTACATGGGAATCAAAGGTCTGGTTTATTTCAATTTTATTTCAGCCATGCAGCAATAATTTCTTCTTATCTCGATATGGGCGTAAATCGCAGACATATGCTTATGGATTAAGTGGAAAATAAAAATTCATATTGGGTCCCGACTTGAACTACTTTACATTTACTTTTCAATTCAATTTTTACTTCCTCATAGAGGAAGCTTTGTAATCGTTACATTTTCCAATATTTTTAAAATGGTTTAATTAAACTTTCCTCACTTGATAAATGTCTAATATAACATTCTAATCAATTGTCCGGATGTGTGTGTGTGTCGCCGTTTTTTGTCGCCCTATTAACTTAAAGACAGTTGTAGATAAATTGATGGAATTTGTAAGGTATATTGGCTCCACCTATATCTCAAAACGTGCCAAAGGATTTTTCAAAACATTGAATTTTAATATTTTTATGTACATTTAGAATTTACAACAAAAATTTATTTTTCGACAATAACTTCTCAAATAATTAAAATTCAAAGCCTATGTAAAGGATAGAAAGATTCCTTGCTAATTTAAGAAAGTTAAAGGTTTTTTTAATCGTATAAAATTAAGTAATCTAATATAAATAAATTTTATTAAAAAATATGAATGATGAGGTCGAAAGATTCTTTGTTTCGAGAAAAAAGAATTATATATATTTTTAAATATTGAGGCAAATCGTTAAAGTGTTCAAAAAATGAGCACAAAAAAATATAAATATACTTAAATGGAACACCCGAGATCGAATTCTCAGCTAGTTTTTAACTTTCTTGCCCATTAAAAAAAAACATTTTATATTGGGTGCTTTAAATTACTTTCTTCCAAAAATGTTCGATCTTAACAAACAAAATTGCTTTCCTTAAATGCGGCCAAAGTATTGATTTAAAATTGAAACCTTTCGGAATTTTTGCTTCTAAATTTGAATCATAATCACTTATTTCACACGAAAGTTTGTGATTTAAATTCTTTGAATAATGCTATCTTCTAATTGAACACAAAACTCACTGAGTAAATGAAGTATGAGCAAGAAAACGAATAAACTTACTTATGGAAAGAATTCCTCTAAGAGATTCACGCCTAGAAATTTTATTTTCAATTCTCTTATAAAAATTTACACGTGATAAGTATCGTGAGTAGGTTTGTTACCTATGGTACTTGTTTGTAGGTTGAATGTGAATGTGGAAACAGGTACGGGAAATGGATGTCAAGCAGAAGCAATTACAAACTCAGATAAAAATTCGATTTTCCTCAACAGATTTTTCTTTCTTTTAAAGTTTAATTAAAATATCGTCTTAGTTTCGAATTAGTTACCGAATTAGTTCAAACTACTTTTGACATTTTAAGTCCTGGATTGATGTTAAGATACATTGACTCTTTTCATCTTAAATATTTATATTAAAGCATTGTCAATAAATTCTACTTTTCTGCGTAAATACTTTTAGTACATTTTTAAATTTTGCAGTTTATTTTTTTAATTGGACGAGTGCTTTTGGAAGCAATCAATTTTTCTTTTAAATTACTAGAAATAACTTTGAACCTATCTGTTATCGACACAAGAACCAGAAATTTTTTCATAGAATAAGCTGACAATGTTCTGTTCAAATTTGATTGTGTTTCTGGAATTTTCAACAGAAATGAATCGTTCATAATCTGAGAATAGTGACTAATAGTCTGGTTAGTTCGACTGAGTTTATATCAATTCGACTTCTGAAAAAAGTAAAAGTACATACCTTATATTTTCTAATGGAATGAAGCTGTTGTTGGGTAGGTTCGGCATTGACGATATCACTGATAGGTTCAACATTGTTGTTTTGAGTGGAAAGACGAAGATTATCCTTGGGGGGTCTTGCTGGTGCTCTTTTCTGATCTCTGGGTGGAATGGCAGGTTTGACCCCGTTGAGACCAGCCTAAAAAATTCATCCAGATTGTCCAGATTAATCGTTCTCTTTAGATTCCTTCAAACGAGTTACCTACTCTTTCGATATTAAACTCTCCATTTTTTTGCATTCATTTTCTCGAGACTATGCACTATTATCACAATCGTCATCTACTTGAGTCACTCCATAGTGTATAGAAATATAGAATAGAGGATAGACTTAAAAAGTGGCATACTTTTTGCAAATATGTAAAAAGGATTTTTGCATATTTATAGATTTATAGATACTGTAGTTATATCTATGAAATATTCAGATTAGAAATTTATAACCACCATGGTTCTTAACATTCTGAAAATGATGAAATTCATGCTTTATTCTTATTCTGTACCCACAACCTGTGCATAATATTCTACATTGGCAGCCTGTACGATGTTAATATTTCAGTTGAATTTTTCTAAGTGGGTGGAAAATAGTTAATTTTGGAACTGGTGTCAAACATATTTGAATTGCTAAACTTTTTGGATTAAGAAAATGAAATCGTTGTAAGCGTTTCGTGGGAGAAGAAAAGAATAATAGATTGTAAAAGAAATTTTAAGAAATATTATTTTTTTTACAAAATGTATTTTTACAAAAAATTAGGATCCCTAACTATTGTTTCTTAATTTTTCCTCAATAAATAAAATATGTAATCGACACCATACCTTTCTACAGTAGACAGTAATCGGCTAAAGTAAACAGCTCATAAAAAAATACAACTCGTACAGGAACCTGTTACCTTGAAAACCCCCTGCAAGATGCTAGGAAGATCTTTATCAATTACTTTCATGTACTTTTACCTCTTTGTTATCAGTGTCGCCAAGGTCCTCCGATTTTTCAGGTGCAAATGATGGTGCTATTGATGGTGTATCTTTATCAAAACATTTTCGTCTCGTCTTCGTGTGCAATCTAACAGACTTACTATCTTTACCCCTTTTTTGTTTCTCTACCGTGCTCGAGAAAAGATGAGGATCAGATAACCACGATTGGACTTTCGAAACAGAAATATCCATAGAGTTAGATAGATCAACATCACTCTTTGAAACGAGCTTACTAATGTCGGAAACGTTCGACCAATGAGAAAGATTCGAATAATTAGCAGAGAATTTATACTCAAGTGAGAGCCTTGAGTTTTTCTGATTTTGGGTATTTGGCGAATCATCATAAATATTAGAAACCTGAGAGAGAATTTCGGACAAAGGACTCTCTTCTGTAATTTCCTCAACAAAATTTGCTTCCCTCTTAGGAGTGTAATAAACAATCAAAGGAATTTCCTTTTTCAATTCCTTTAAGGAATTTCTAGAATTCTGATTCCTCTCTCGATTAAATGAAGATAACTCGTCAGTTTTCTGATATTTCATGGGCGATATCTTCTCGGAATCATCACCGCGGAAGGTTGAAAAGGTGATGACCCTTTCGGGTTCAAGAAAGGTATTATTATCATTATCGATACATAAAAATTCCGGGGAAGTCTCTGGAATTTTGGTATTTTTGGAGTAATTGATAGTTTTAGAAGTATCAATAATATCAGAAGCATTAGTTTTTGATAAAGTATTAGATCTGATAGAGGTGTTAGTATATAATGAAGCGTTGAAGTTGAGGTTGGGATTCTCAATCGATAAGCAATACGTCGACTCGGTATCATTACCTTCAGGAAACTCAAAAGCACCAGAGAGTAGATTTTCCTTCGAATTAAACATTTTTTCTTTCCTAGGACTATAGAGTTTAAAAGACCTAGAAATAATGTCTCTTCTTTGGACATCATTATCATCGTCAAGAAATGAGGATTCACCAACCGCCTCTTTGTGAAGGTTAGATAGAGTTTTAGAAGATGTGCAGTGCCTTGTGTTGTAAGCGTCAAGCGAGGATTTGTGATTGTAGTGCTTTAGGGAGAATAAGCTGTCTACGAGGAGGCTTTTGACTCTGGACCTTACCTTCTTGTCGTGTTTTAGCTCAAGCGGCAAGACTACGCTCTCTCGAGAGTTATCAGATGGGAGGAGGCTTGTCTTATTTGCTGCCTCCAGTTCGATTTTATGAGCAATCTCTAAATCTCTCGGACTGAAGTGCGCAGAATGACGTTTTGATTCGAGGGTGTTGTGCTTGCTGTTAGCGGGAGTCTTGTTTGGTGGTGGATAAACCGGATGAGACTTGGTCACAGGGACAAAATCTGACGGGCAATCAACAGCGACCTCGCGATAATTTTTGTTCCCGACGACGAGGAAGGAGTCGACCTGGTCAAATTCAGTGGAAGCTTCACTCCTGAGGGTGGAATAACCACTCGATTGTTGGTGCCTTTTTTTCTTTTTAGGTTTCGAAGAAAGTCCGGTGAGTTCGACACTGATGAGATCGTTGGTGGATGCAACGCTGATGATATCATTAACATTGGACTCTATATTGGGGTTGGATTTAAGAGACTCTGTGATCTCCTCCTTCCAGGGTTGAGGTTTCCTATTCAAGACTTGTTCGTCAATCAATCTCGTGAGATCGGAGACCTCGTCTGACCTCATAAGAAATCCTTGAAGATCCTGGAGGTCTGCAAGTCCGTAGGCAGGGTTATCGAAAGAAGTGGAGTCCCTGGATCGAGTAAAAAGAGGAGTAACCTTGATCTCAGGCACTAGGGCTCTACAGGGAGAGCCTAGGTCGATCCTTCTTACATCGTAGGGAAGACTCGAATCCAAGGGAGCAGTGCTATCAGATCTGCCAGATGAGCTTCTTGGACTTGCTGAATCATCGCTGCAGCTCTTCAGCATAGTGGGATAGTCTTCTTTAGCAAAGGGATAATCTTCCTCGTCTACATTTGACTCTTTTTGATGGGAATGATCATCCTCCTCGTCGTCGGAAATTTTGAGGGGCTTTTTCAAATCCGGTGATGCGGAGTTGTCTTGTAGATTGTGGATCGTTTTATCGTCCTCGTTTACCTTGTCAGCTGAGTTGAGATCCTGGATTGGATTTTCGATTTTCAGCTCGATGGTCAAAATTGGTGTCTCAAGTGCGGAAACGAGAGGAGAGCTTTCGGGATCGCGCCTCTTTCGAGAGAGGGTTGATTTTTTGAGGGTTTCGTTTTTGAGGTTTAGGGAAAGATCGCTAGCGCTACGGGATTGTCGAGGCTCGATCCTATAGGGGAGAGAACCTTTCTTTACCTTGTTGGGATAGGCCTGTTGAAGAAGAGTGTCAGGGACATCGACGGGCAGTTCCCGATGGTGACCCAGAGCCCCTGGGCTCCACATTTCATCGGGCCCCAAACCCTCCCGAGACTCCTTCGTATCCTGCGAGCTGCTGTTGTTATTCTCCTGCAGCTGAGATTGTTGCTGCTGGTTTTGCTGCAGGTGAATCTCTGCCACGCCACCTGCGCTACGTCTTCGAGACCTGGAATTAAGAAAAGACTCTGTTAGTCGGTTTTAGAGAGTTTCAGGGTAAAGTATTAAAAGTCACTTAAGAGAATTCTTGGGAAATTTTTTGAGAAAAAACTAGTTAGAACATTATGAAGGAGTAAAACAAACTGTGAGGTGTAGAACGAAAATTTAAATTACGAGTAATCACTAATGGTGTAAGGAGAAATATATTTTATGGGATGTATTCTCAAAGCGGAAAGTAAATGGAAATTTTCTAGAGAAAACATTCTTTCTCACTATTTATAATTTCAAATATTATTCTCGCGTTTTTAGTCTTCATCAACTTTTTCCTCCGTCTCTATTATCGACAAGTTTGGTACTAACTCTTATGTACCAAAATCAAGAGAAATAATCATAAAAAATCGGGGGAATATGATTGCGACACGAACCTTTATACACGAAAAATGCCATCTGGGCTTGCAAGGGGTAAAATGTGGGGTCTTTTGCAAAGCAACTATACGCATCCGTCAGTTCATACATTTATATAAAAGGGATCTTATGCTGGGGCAAACGACATTGAATAAAGAGACAATGGGGTATGAAGACAAAGCCCATAGGAAATATGTTCATGTGGTTCCGCACCGCTATAGTGGTTTTCAGCACCGATCATGTTGTACCCTAACGAACCTTTTATCTCTCTTTCTTATTATTGTTTTTTTTTTTTAATTCTCTACCTTCTGATATTTCCTGAAGAAAAAACATCTTAATATTTGAGAAGATATTGAATTTTTCCATTATAAGTGATTATAATATAATGAAAAGGACGTAAAAATTAATTGCTGCTATAACGACGCGATTTCCGTTCTCGTATTGGTGTAACTTTTCAATTTATTACAGAAAAGAAGACGGTTTCAACGTTTATTAGTTGTCTTCCAGATTAAGTTTCGGCTGATTTATCATCTGAGTCGCTCATTAGATTAGTGTGACAATTTTTATTTGAAAAATTTTTACATAAAGATTATAAAGCATGATAAACTATTTAAAATAACTGTCTTTAGCAATTTATACCCTCATAAATTTCAATTTCATAAGTCAGGTAAGACAAGTGAAAATTCATCCAATTTGAAAAGTTTTGAAATTTCTATATCCAATATTTTCATTTCCACATAATAAATAATAAATTTCAATCTCTGAACTCCAGACAATATTAAGTAAGTATGCTGGATAAAATCCAACTGGTTATAAAGTATCGCAGTCTTATATAAATACGTTATGCAAACCAGATTGAACTTTTATATCTTTAGACAATTCAAATAGATTTAAATCTGACTTATCGGTTTTACATTATTCATTGGAATTTCGTGTTTATTATAGAATGAAACGAAAACATTGAGTAAAGGTAGTAAATGAAAAAGTATTTATATGTAAAATGGTTAAAGTAGAAACATTTTATAGTAACGGAGAATGGTAATTAGTGGTTCATAATTAAATCTTGAACGACTCAACTAAATGTTGGTTTGAATTTAATAATAAGGTACCCCCAATGCAATCTGCGCATCCGGCATTTTCTTGCACAAGTGCATAAATACCAGGCTGGTTCTCTTAAGTTAAACGGTGGCGACGAAAGAGCTGGTATTCTGGAGGTTTGGACTTTAAATGGAGCACAAGAAGATAGAGAGTACAATACAGAATTCAAGATACTGGTTTTCTAGTTTCTACACATGATGATGAAAACGAGGGAAACTCAACTGGGTCCTGTCTGTCTAAAACTGGACTACAATATATAGGCTAGTCGGTGGTCAAGCTTTTAATCCGGATTACTTTTAAACTTTAAAAGGAATTTCTAGTATAGTCTCTAATCTAGTGAGTCTATAGACACTTCTATCAGCAAAGTATTCCGAGAAAAATCGACAAAACGTAATACGGAAAACGACTCTACGTTTTAGAAATTCCAAACACAACTTGTAGGTTTTCCATGACCCAAATTTGCAATCTTTATACAATAGATGCCTTATTCTTACAGTTTTTACATAAATGTAGAAAGGAGAAATAATAAAATCCAAATAAAAATTATATAAGCTTAGAGTCTTCAAATTTCAAATAAATCTAATAAATCTAAGATGTCGATTTTTTTCGAGATTCTTTTTATTATTTTTTGATTTGTTCAGCCTAGGGCCCTGGGGTTTTGAACAGACCTAATGGCGTTTCGTCTCTTCAGGACCCGAATTCTCTTGGGTTTGCGCATCTTCGCTGTTCTCACGAAGAATTCACTAAAACCATTTCAAGTTCTTCTCAGAATAATGTGAAAGAGAAACGGAACTGAGTCTAACGCTGACTTAGTTGAAACTTGATCTACAAATGACGGTTGTTTGATGCGAGTTCTTTTGCAGTGGGTATTTTAATTCACCTAACATGAATGATCAACTGATAAAAAAACAACTATACTCGAATCGCAAGTTCAGAATCATACTTTTAAACAAACAGCTGACTGAACACTTGCTTGTTCAGAAAGAAGATTATCTCTATTCTCACGTAAAATTCTCAAAACTTATTTATTTCTCATTTGTTAAATTTTTTTTTTTCATTTTGAAGATATTAATGTCACGCACTGTACTTATACGTCTACCTGCCTGCCTAATGGAATATCTCCCCTATATAAAGGCTGACAGGTAGGAGGAATTTCAGAAACCTGACTAAAAGAAACGTAGCTTTGAAGCGAGGTGGTCACGTTCAAGGTCTTTGTAAATGCACTGCTGTGAATGTTGTTTTTTTTTTTTTTGTAAAAAAAAAACAGATTTAACACAAATTCCACAATCCGTTACTTTACATTTATAATTGATATCCACCTTACTCTCATTTCTAATATATTACGAACTCCATTCTTACATTCGATTCTCAATTCATAAAAATTGCAGATCACAGAATCGGAAGTGAAACATTTGTCTTTAATTAAAGGCAGAAATGCATAAACAAACTTTGATTACTCGAATTCAGTTTAGTAAGTTTAGGATACATATAAGAAGTTTTTCGAAACGGAAATAGATACGAAATTTAACAGAGACTGTGTAGAGGAAATTGGTTCATCTTGATGATAATAGAACTTTTGCGAAGTTCAATATTAATCTTCTTGTAAGAAGTGCTAATAATTTTTTGATTTGATTTCGTTATATTTTCAAATAATAATTTGAAACCATTCAACATAAGATTTTCTTATTCAATAGAATAAAGAGTGAAGAAGATACTTTCTTTTGAAATCAGAGGTTGATGACTTTCACCTGTTATCAGCCTGACACAAAAAGATAAAAATGTTCTCTTTACCTTTAGAAATCAGTATATAGAATCACTGTAATCTCTTTTGTAATTCAGAAGCAGAGAAAAATCAATGAATCAGTTGGCTTCTTTTATACAAGAGACCATCACGTACAAAGAATAAAGATCATAAAGATAATAATGCATCAAAGAATTCATGATTATGCTGAGGACGTGCTCACTGATCAAGTCACTGATCTTTCAATTATCTGTCTGAATAGTACCTGTTTTTTATTTACCTTATCTAAAATAAATAATCTTTCAGTTCTCCCCCTAACTTGTCTGCATTGGAATAATATTTGTCTGAAGATAATTCTTATTTGCCTGGAAAGTGGAACTAATTGCAAAATCGATTGAAGAATGAGTTTCAATGAAATTTAAATATTTTTAAGAATTGGAAACCTATTTCAATTATTATGCAGAACATAAGTAATCTTGAATGCTTCTTCCTTCATTATTATTATAATAAATGTGATGAGGATTATGATAATATATTATCAATTTCCATATGCAGAATGCACTCTTATTATTATCAGATTTAAATTATATATAATAGATGAGAATATACATTCCATTTGGAACAGAAATTAAGATAAAATTTTTATAATATACATGAGGATTCTAAACCTAGTACTTTTTATATGTTTTTTTGGTGTACAGATGTAATTTTTTCTGGGTCTATTGTAATTCAAAATTCTCTAAAAAAAACCCGCATTATCTTAGATTTCATCTAACTTTTTACCAGTTGACTATACATCTTTTAATTTGTTTGTACGTTTATACAAATTTATTTCCAAGATTATACTTCCTTCCAATATCTAATTATGTACTCAAAACCCATCAACTTTCCGCTATACAATTTATGTATTGCCTATTCGTTTCATCAAATAATTAACAAACCCAAAGTCCCATACCGAATAATTCCTACAATCAACAATTTTCTCAGGATTTTCTGAATACTCAACTATAAAGTTTCGTCATCAGTAGTACACACGCATCCACGAGTGACTAGAATGCGGTATAGTGGGCGTTTTACAATCCCTACGTGACACAGAGTTCCAGGATTTTCTACCGATGACTCTCACCTCGCTTCCATTAAGAGATATTTTCATAATAATCGAAATATACTATTGGAAACTTGACGAAACTAATAATTCCGAATTCTAAAAGCTAAAATTCCCTTCTTCCAACATTAATCTCAACAAATGAGCCTTCAACCTACCAGTGCAAGGTCTTGAGGATCCTCATGGCGTGGCTCTTCAGCAATTCGTCCTTCGTTCAAGCTTCATGGACACACCTTTGCAGCTCGCATAGGACACGAAGAGAATGTTAATTACCTTCTTCCTTCCCTATCGGAAGAAGACCTCATTCTTCCCTTTTCATCAATTTTAAATCAAAATTCTCAGAAGGATCGAGAATACATTTTTTTTCCGTTTCTTTGCTTATTTTCCTTGTAGCTTCGATTCTCCTCCCTTCTTCTAGCTTACTCGATCTTCCTCTCCCTTCTGATTGGTACTCTATTTTCCCAAAGCGATTTTTCCCTAGAAATTCATGAAAGACGATCCCTCCTTAATTTTGGGAGCGCGCACTTACACACATTCGAATTTATATACATTCGGAGCACTGGAGAACTCACACAAACACAACCTCCGAAGAATGCTCCTACCGGTTTTAGACTGGCGGCAGACAGGTATTTCCAACTCCGTTAACTACCTTAATTGCACCCTCGTAAACTCCAGTATCCTACAGGAAAAACCTAATTCCCTGGAATTTTCCAAACGGCTTCCTAATTCCTGATATTCAATATTTTTTCCTACTTTCCACTGAAACCACTGTTCACAAAAGCACTTCTCACTCAATATTTATTTTTTTTTTGCGAAAATAATTTCTCAACTCCCTTTCATTCACTTACAAAATCAACTTAGAAAAAACTTTCATTAGCATATAAACTCCAAAAACTTTACGAATCAAATAATCCTTTGCTCAGAACTGAAAATCAGTCATTAATTTTGGAATACTTTTTATTCAAATGACTTTTTGGAAGGATGTGTTTAAAAAGAGTAAATGCTAATTTTGGTACACGTGATTAAAAAAGTTGTATGAAAAGTTGATAGGAGCGATTGGACACGGGTAGTCCAGGCGTCATTCTAACTTGGAACTGAGTTTGTTGGCTTCGCTTTACCCCATCGTCCCCATCCCAACCACTGACGCCAGTAGTTCTCGTCCCCCTTCCCCACACAACCAACTTTGTCCATAGGTTGCATGTTGATCCTCACCCCGCAGCACCTTAAGTCCCCCTCCCACCAGAGCGGTACTGACCCCCCTCATTTCAAAGCGTCCCCCTCTCAACAAGCATGACTCCCACTCGTCGTGTTTCTCGTCTATAGGGTGTCCCGATATCGTCCAACCACCTGCCAGGCATTCAAGTCTCTCTGATCCCGATCGGAATCGCTTCAAATCTCTAAATCTGATAATCTATTTTAGTTTATTAAAAAAATGGACTTAATCCAATGATTTGGGGTAAGACTTGGAAAAATGCTGTAAAAGAAGAATTGGTGTCAATCAAAGTCAAAGTTTTGCAGCACTGAAGTTTTGGATAGGTACAAAAATTACATTAATTTTCGAAAGGATCGGGAATAGTTGTCGTTTCATCAACAAATAAATTTAAAGTGCAATTGACAATCTCCCCAATTAAGTATTTTTAATGTGTTCTGATCATTATAAGAAAAATGAGGCTGCAAACTTTGCATAAAAGATTGCGTGTCGTTGGAATTATTTTTTAACTGAGGAAGGAGTTAACAGTTTTGTTGTGAAAAGTTTAACTTGCTCAGTGGTGTGGAATAATTGAGTTGCGGTGATAATGACGATTGTTAGACGGATAATGTATAAGTGTGATAAATTAATAGTTTGGGGAGATGCACGTATATATAACCGGCGGAATGTTTGAGAAGCTGATTTAATGTAAAGCAGGATGAATATATGAATATAAGTAACACTATTTACATTTTCTGGTAACCCACTTTCGATTATTTAATATCAGGAGTTAAAATCTTCTGAAAATCAATCTGATATTCAAGTTAAAAGTGAAAACCAATATAAACTCCAAACAGTTTTTATATAGGTATATATATAATACCTAAACCAATTTATAATGTTATTTCAGAGACTCCGGACTCATCGGAAGCGAACTCAATTATATACGAATTGTGGGAAAGACGTTAAGGACTCGGATCTCTGAATGACTTTGACAATTCCCTCGTATTTAATGAGATTCATTCGATGCAGAGGTTGTAAAGAATTGTAATTACAGAGCCAATAAAAAATCGCAAGCATTATTTGTATTCTACAAGCAAAGGCTATATATCTATATACATATCAGTGGCGTAACTAAAAATTGGAGACCCCCACGCAAAAATTTTTAGAAGGCCCCTTTGAAAATGTGGGATAAATTTTTTCTTCGGAAAAGACAAAAATAGGCAGAATAGTTATAAAATATTACAAGAAATAGAAAAAGACAATATTCGAAAATTTCAAATTCACTGTTAAAAGCCGATTCTCAAAACACGGCAGAGTTTAATGTTGTTTTGAGCAAATTTTGAGATGCAGCTAAATTTTTCGAGTGGTCTTTTTGAAAAATTATTTCTCATCAATAATTAAACAAACCTTTCTAAAAATAATCCGAAAATTCTGGGCTCACAAATTTAATTGGTAATGTCGCAAAGAAGTAAAATAGATAAAAAATAAGATAAAAATAAACTGTTAACCTGCATTAGGTGGATGTAATCTATTGCATCTACATTTTTAGAACATCCTATTTCGTTCAAACCACCTGTTACGTTCTCATAGACTCTCGATTTGAGCCTGAAACGTGAACTGGCAGCTGATTCATGGGAGATTAAGAGTACATTAGTTGACATTAATTTTTTCATTGTTAAAAAAAATTAATTAATACCTCTGATCTTGAAAGCTGATTTAAAAAATAGTGACGCATATAATAAAAAATGATTCCTTCCTAAGTTAGCATACAACCACTTCCATATTATATTAATTCCGCATAAAAATGTCATGTATAGAAAAGACCTTTATATTCTGACATTCTATTTACCGTATATGGCAAATCAAACAAGCCTCTAATAAATATTACATATACTACGAGATGTAGGAAGAGTTAAGGATCACCTTTCACATTAGGATTACGATTATGTTGATTATAGATTGCATTACAGTTTATTCTATAACTCATCACTCTCCATTGCGCAAAGAAAACTTTTTAATCTTACAAATTAATATTGTCTATATATAATTGAACCAATTATAAAATTTCATACATTTTTGAAGATGCATCTTCAAAAACTGGTATGAACTCTTCCTACAATTATGTATTGTGGCTAATAAATTTCGTATGTTAATGCACTGTCAGACTAGGTATTATAAACTCGATTTTTACATATGTAAGTAAGTAATATATAAATAGGTATAAAGTAAATAACCGATTTTGAAGAACTGAAATAATTTGCTTGTCACATTGTAATTTTTAACTAGAAGGAGTGTTTCCAATTTAAAATTCAAATTTTTAAGACCTTGGAATATTGCAAAGCGTACGTGCATTGTCGGTGCAACGCATGGAATTCTGGCGTCAAAGAGGCGAGGCGAGGCATGAGGCATAAGAGAGAAAAGAAGGACAGTGAAGAATCAAGAAGGGGAACAACAAGCAAGAGGTAAAAGCATGATAAAAGTACCAAGAGGAGAACCCAAGACTGAATCTGGATGTTCTCCTCTTCCTCAAGACCTCAACACGCAGACCTTGGTAAAACGATATTCTTCTTCGCTATTACTCCATCTCCAGTAATTTATCTCATTTTTCAAGTTTCTCTTATTTCCCCTCAATTTTCAATTTATTCACTAATCTAAATCTTTGACAATCACTCTGAACGACTGTTTAATATATGAAAGTTTATCGTCAGAATAAATATTTATGATGGAAACTTGAAATAAAAGTAAACATTACATTACGGATATGTACTTTTAACTCTTTTCTGGAAAAGATCAAGTTATCATTTACGTTGTATAATTTTTTATTGTTCCTAAGAAATGATCTTTCTTTCTGCTTTTACGACAATCAGAATAAGTCTTTATACTTTGTTCTCTGACATTCCGTCACGCTATTAAAGATTCACAAGCCTGTGGGAGATAGTTGACAAGGTCAATATCTAACCAGGAAGGCGAGTGTAAAACGTCTTAGAGCCGGATTTTATAATTGAAATTCAACACGTAAAATATACTTGAGCCTATTTGATGACTCTCAATTCGATTCTTTAAAGATCACACAAAAACATGTATATTTCCTCATTGAATATTAAAAATGTAGAATAATATGAAACAATTGCGCATATAATTCTTTAGAATTGAGAACTTGTCTTCCCCATTCTTATGACCATGAGCTTGAGTTCCTATACGTGAGATGCTCGGCTTACAGTTAAAAAAAAAAAAACAAACACTGTCGCCTGCGTCACAGTGATAATTAAGAAGCACTGATTACGCAGCGCTAATTGAGGTACGTGACAAGGAATGTGGTGTGAAGCTGTGAAGGAAACTCTTCTTTGAATACAAGAGTCTTGATCCCCGATTTTTAGTTTTTTTATGATTCTCAATTATATTCATAAGTCATAATTTTCTTTCTCAATGCCTGTACTCTATAATTATATTCATTTTCTAAAAGCTTCTAAGTAATAAGAATTTAGAACACCGTGTCCTATTATTAGAAAAATTATCTTTTATTATAAAAATAACTAGCATCTATTAATAGTTCTCATAAAATCTCTTCACAAAAAAAATCTTATTGAAACACATATTTATGAACTAATTCGTTTTTAATTGCACAATCCTCTTTTCCATTTAATAACCTGACACTATTTTTTAATGGTATATCAAATATAATGACTTAAAATATAAAAAAATATATAAAACAGTTCCAAGGACTTTTTGTTCATCACAGCGCAAGAGCCTGGCTACGTCTTTGCGGTCGGAGAAAATTGGAATAAATTCTCTGTGGTGGAGGGATTTTTATTCTCGGGACAAAATTGTAAATGTCAAATTTGTGGTAAAATCCTACGTTAGGTGAATATTTTGGGTGGCATTGATATTTCAGAATACGGAAACGTATCTATTTCTGGGAAGGTCGAGTGTACATTTTTTGATGCGTGGTGCATGCTTTTATGTATATTTTTATATACCTTACCTGGGTAAGGAATTCTGAATATTAGAGGCTTAGGGGTAGGACTTGAAAAGCCGAAAACGACCTTACAACTTGCCCTGCACAATAAAATGAATAAAGTAAAGGACCTTTGGAATGCGTGACCCTCGAAACGAGAATCGAAGAAAAAATGATTGATAAGGATTAATACGACGTTCACACCTTGAATGATTTTATATAGTTTCGGCATTAATGGGGGTTTCGTGTTTTGAATTTTTCGGATAGCAAAGTGACTTTGACATTTGGTCTTCATTGTTATTTTAATACTACACTTTTAAACTAGCTATATTTCGATCTCGGATGTTTCATTTATTTGTATTTATATTTTTTTTGTGTCATCCACACAAACGTACATGCATACACACATACATATATACATATTTACAACCGGTCAATTGCAATCCGAACGTTATATTAGACTAATTATCAACTGAGGAAAGTTTAATTAAACTAATTTTTAAATATTGGGAAATGTAACGACTACAAAGCTTCCTCTATGAGGAAGAAAAACATTTAATGTAAAGAACGATGTAATAAAGAATCATATAATGAGTGTAAACAAATTGATTTTAAACTCTTGCAGATGTTATAATTTGTTATGCGACCACTTTCGAAGTAGAAAATTACTAAAAGTATCATATAGGCTTGGCTGCAAGACCATCATGATTCAAGAAATAAGAATAAGGAAGAAAGGAGTGGTTTTGTGTAGCCACACAAGCATGTACGAAGAATTTGTTTCTCGCATGCTGGGAAGACTATTTTCCGGTTATAGTGTCATCGTCTCACACAAATTCCATATTGCAACGGCATCCGGCTTACAGGAAGGCAGTAGTTTCAGATGGTTTCAGATTTTTAGACTTTGCGAGTCTCTCAGAGAACCGAGCCGTTGAAATTTTGTGTGAATATGGTATACCTAGCTACTAGTAGAAATTCTGGTTTTACTGAGAAGTCTCGTGGGAAGGCAAAGCATGTGTAACCATTGTCCCCCAATTCCTTCCCGCCAAGCACGAAAGCCCATAAACCTCTGCCTCGAGAAACACGTGTTCGAGGTTCCTTTCTTCTTTAGCCGACAGCAGTTACTTTCTTATTGTTAGTTACTGCTAAAAATTGAAATCTAGGATAGCGAGTTGAGCGAGTTTTATGGCTAATGACTCCTCCATTTCACCCTTAAAAGGTGCTAAACATACTAAGGGACTTTCGCAATAGCTGCAGCTGCAATTATTGCCTTTTATTTTTTTTTTAGGTTTTTTTAATTTGGATGTTTATTTAGACAGCTGGATAAATAATTGGGTTCATATATATAATAAAGGAGTTTAAGTTTGTTTTGCAAGATTCATTTACTTTTACAACTTTGTTATTCTCAGTATAAAGGGAAGGAAATTGTTCTTTATATATCTAATTGTCAAATACTTAAAAAATAAAAGGATTGAATCAATTGAACTATTTCTTTGCTTATAAATTATGATGACTTTACGCTTTCTAATATTACGGCAGATTACGGTCTTACGGAAGAACACGAATGCATTACCATCTTTATCAGTTTGTCATCGAGGTTTGTCATACACTAAGACTCGAGTCAACGATTCCAATACATAATTACATACAAGAAGGGAAATGTTGAGTCAACAACATTTTGAAAAGTATATCAAGTAGGATTGTAAAGAAGTAATTTGCATCAGTTTGCTCGCATTAAGTCATTAGATTAATTATTGTAAGAACTATTGCCTAATGGAATTCTAATGTCCCAGTTTCACGAAAATATAAAACTCACTTAGAAAACTATGGCACTGATTCGGCTAATTCTCTCTTAAATTCATAATTATAAGTAAATAAATTTTGTTTCATAATTGGATTCTCAGCATGTCAACTTACATTTAAAAATGCAAATCGAAAGCCTTCTAAATTAATTTAGAGAATATAGTTTTCTTTGCAAAGTATAGGTATTTTTTTATGAAACATAACACACAGCTAATTTTATTATAAATTCTTTGATAATTGTTAAAAAACTTAATAGTTGATTCAACTATAACCGTTTTGCAAAGTGCTTCAATAAAATTTGCTGCTTCACTATTGATGCGAAATGAACATTGAACACGTGCTGAGGGATACACACCCAATTTCATTCATCAGCAAGGAGCGATTGATTACGCTTTACGGGGCAGAGGAGAAGTATAAGAAAAATGACTTTTTATACTAGTGGCAAATTCATCTAACGAATAAGTCTTCAATTGACAAGTATAGCCATATTGCAAAAAAACGTTGATGTAAATAATTGAACTGGTTATATTAAAACAGTTTCTCATGATGTGTTTCATTCCTTCAAAAACCTATGTATATACTTGTATTATACACTAACTAAAACTTTTATCCAGAAAATCGATTTAAAAGTCCCCATTCTAAAATCGCTGCATTTACCTGCAAAGATGTCTAATCCTACAAAGATAACTCCAACAAGGATCCTTGCACGAAGTCTTAAAGTTAATCTTTCTAGACACCATGTTCACATATAACTCCTTACCAAAAAAAGATATATAAAATACAAATATTTACTATCTGTAATGACTTAAAACAGATGATGACCGGGAGTAGGTAAAAATGACATGACAGTAGGATGCTAAGCATGAGAACTGGAACTTGGAATGTGGTTTATCACACTGGCACCTGATATCGAAAGCTTATCTGCCGCCGCACTTTGAGTTGGTGTGTGTTTTATATATTCACACATCTTTGCTCTACTAAGCGAAGTTAATTCTTAAAAACAAGATTGCACATATATACATATATACACGTTATACATTGCACGTAAACTCATGTCTCACATACATAATATGTAGAATAATCTATTAGTATATAGCAAGTCTGCATGAAGATCGTGTGTCACTTATAATGTCTACACGCACACTAACACAATTATTTGTGTATTTGTGGATTTAATTGGAAGTGTGTTCGACGTATGGTTAAGTACACAAGTAACATGTGCTCGATTTCACATGCGGTATAGACTGCCCCAACGTGAGTCTGATAAAAGGAAACTGGCCCCGAGCTCGGAAAAACCGTGACTATAATAGTTAATCGGACTCCATTTTACTTTGAAATCTCTTACCTTCCCCAAGGTAAAAACAAAAATTGTTTACTGCCTATTTTGCAAATTTTAGATAAACATATATCATCAGAGACTTATTTTAAGAACCTAAAGTCGCTTGTTTTACCTTCACACATTCAGTAGCAATTCCCAAATTGAGTGACTTGAATATCTCAAATTGTGATTTATTTATGAAACAAATGCTGTTTTCTGATTTCATTTAGACATTAAATACATCAGATAAGCATTAAAAGCAAATATTGTAGCATATGATTGTATGATTCAGATTGTGAAGTCATCTCTTTGTTTTAGCTTCTATATACTTTTCAGAGATAGGAGATATTTTTTATACAGTTTGATTTGCGATTCTTTTGTTGAATTCCCTTTTCAAAAAGCTAATTTTTTTTTCCCTTTGATAGATGTTTATTTTTAAGTCTTGATAAAAATTCATATGATGAAAACAATATTGGAAATGTCAGTTTGGACTTATATGTATAGGCTTTGGAGCTTCTGGATTGTTGATGCTAGTATATATATATTATATCTGGAAAATATGATCAGTTATTGGGTATGTCATATGGTCTTATCGGGTATGTGTCAGTACGATGGTTTCTTGAATTCTTGCCGTGTGTGTAATATGACATGTTATCCATGTCCATGAATCACGTCATTTATAATTCGTTACTATACCATTACATTGAGGGGAAAGTAGCTACAGGAAATATTGTTACTTTTATCGATCATTTACTTTCTTCAATTATCTTTTTATTTCCTTCCCAAGTATAGATATATTTTTCTCTGAACTCTCTATCTATTTAATTATAGCGATTTTTCACAAAATACAGCAGAAATCATTTTCCAAGCTGTTCGAATATTTATTTAAAATAAAGAAAAATTCAATGCCGGTAGATAATTAACTCAAAATACTGGCAATAGTGAAATTTAGAAAAAATGGAGTGTTAATTGCTTCAATTGTGTTTTTCTTGTTTATATTTATTATTATACTGTGCATGTAAAAGTGGGACGATCGTGCTTGCAGGTCTACTGCACTTGTGCCATATGTATAATAGAGTAAGAGGGGAGCAAGAGAACGACAAAAAAATGAATGAAAGCGTAATCGCACACCTCCCTCAAGAAGAATCGAGGTCTTCCCGATTGTCAGGTGTGTCCAGGACTGACTACTTATTTTCGGGTACCCTTCATATATTTTGCTAAGCACTATTTTTCAAAACTTTCACAAATGTTAATTTAAGTTAATACAACAAAAATGAAACACATCAAAAACAAATAATTCATACCGACGACAAGTATCGAAACTATAGAAAATCACAAATTGAAAATACGCAGGCATTTAATTGAGAAAAGCGAAATAAAAAATGATTTTCCTTAACAATTCTACCTGAAAAATAATCTGAAATACAACAAAAAAGCAAATTTTTTACATTTTTGGAAAGGTGTACAGACTGCACACTGCACACACTCATGAATCCGATCCTGTTTGTCCTACCAGACAGGAAACGCAGGTGTAACACACAGAGGGGTGACCCTCGTGAAGGATCCAACCTCGAATTCAACATTAAAGTTCTAAGCTATATACTGTATTCTCCTCTCCATGTTTTTTTCATCGAATTTAAGACAGCATAGTTCCCTTATTTTTTAGATTCTAGAAGGGAGAATTGTAGACTGTAAGTCAAGATAAGGGGAAGCACGCACAACAATGGCTTCGTCTATACTCTAATATCCTATGGTAAACAGCTACAGTACTTTAGCACCAGTTTCCTCCGACTTTTCCGTTAACAAGAAAGGAATTCCGGAGGGAAGAAGCGAAGAAAAAAAGGTGTACTCAAAAGAGGAGGAAAAAGGAAAGAGAAAGAGTAAAAGATAGAGAGACAATAAAGCTCGAGTTGCAGACTTGCAGCAAGTGGAGAGGAAGAAAGTTAAAGTTTGACTTGTGTTAGTCTTTCGAGAGCTTGAGTTCTAAGAGGTTGAGGCCGAAAGAAAAGAGTGATCGAGTCCTTCCTCTTGCTCCTTGTTCTCGTTGTTAAAAAGTGGTCAAAGCCTCGCAAAAAAATAAAAAAATATAAAATGTATGTATGAATCGGGTAGACTCAACAGAGACGGTCGCATCAGTGTCGCTCAACTGGTGGATGTTCATTTTGTAAATAAGAGTCTACATATAAGGATGACTCTTTTCAAAGAACGATAATGAGCAAATATCTGCAATTGTTGAATCTTCAATTCTGGTTTCCGTGAAGATGCAGCATTTTAAGAATCTGACATGTTTACTTTGACCCTTTGTCAAAGAATGAACTTGCTTTCATTTTTTCAGGGAAGGTATAAATTAGATATATGGCAGAAACATAACAAGCATAAAAACTATGAAATGTCTAAATTAAAAATTTTGAATCACAGGGCCAATTCAGTTTTTATATCATGTGAAATTTCTATTAATATGATTTTTGTTTGTTTGTTTTAGAAGATTTTAAATTCGTGTAATTTTTCAGGCAAATGTCTTGAGACTAATTGCTTAATCTATTTTTTTCTAACTGCTTTTGATAAATGAAACGAAGTCCATCCTGAGGAGATTACCACGCTACTTAATTGTTGGACTTGGCCTTGACAGTGATCCGGCGGTTCTCAGTAGAAATGGAAAGTTATGTACGAATTAAATCTACGATCACATCGAAAAAATATTTGTCCATGAACCTACTTGATTTCAAATCGTATGTTCATAACGTTGAAAATTTAGATAATTGTAAATTGAAACTTGAAAACATCAGTATAACTTATGTTAAATTAGATTTTTTTCCCATGAGGAATGAATGTACTGAATCATTAAATCATAAATGTTCTATTTCCCAGATGCATCGTGACTGAAGAATGTAGATAAATAATAAAGATTAGAAAGTGTATCGTAAATTGTTTTGTATCCTTTATCCTTGTTATATAGGGGACGCCTGATGCAAATTTTAGACTACATTGCGGATAATTAATTAACAGGCATTCACAATTAATAGACGAAATTACCATATATTCAAGCAGCCAAAATTGAATTAAAACTGCACGTTTGTAGTCATTGATAATTAAAAATAATAGATATACAATAAATATTGGAAAGTGTAACGGAAATTGTTTTCTATACTTGTAATATAGAGAAGATCAATGCAAATTGTTGTGTATCTTGAGGAATCATTAATTAATCGACCTGATTAAACAGCTTCTGTTGTCTCTCACGGTCTATTTCATATGTAACTCTATTAGGCGTAAAATAAATTTCAAGTTTAAGATTTGCTTTTCTTCAAGGGCTAGGAAGGATTTTGATGCAATAAATTTGTTTCTGCCGCCAGTATTATGAGCCGGAGGGTGTTTAATATTTAAGTGGATTTGAAACTATCGCTGAAATCTAAGATTTCAATAGGATTTAAAGTTCAGAGAATCTTGAAGATATGGAGATGGAATATTTAAGTTGAAAAAAAATGGAATTCTTACTTTTAAAGTTTTCTGCAAGAAACAATTTCGTTTCAAAGCTTTTTTATAACGAAAAAAATTTACAATATAACGTACCTGTTATAATTTCTGATCACATAATTTCCTATTGAGTGAAATAAAGGGAGTAAAACCATGATGATGCCTTTAAATAATTAAAAGCTAATATATATAAAACTACATTTCACTTTTAAATAAGAAATAAATGCATGAAGTATTTTTTATCATGCAATTTGCCTTTATGAAGATTCCTGCGAAGACTGAGCAGATGTGTTAAGGCGTCAAATTAATTAGCAAACTATGTATGAGGATGAGCATGAGTGACGTATGGCTTCTGAGTAATTAGCCATTGATGATGTTTTATGTATGCATTTGAGAAAGAGGTAATAACTGCATAAGAACAAAGAATAATATTGAGCCTAACTACGGTAGCTAAAAGAATATCATCAGGAGTTCGTTTATGGATTGCAAAAATATCTTTAGGTGAAATTTACTCTCGCATTTACTTTGAAACTGGGACTATTTTCTAATTATTTCAATGTAAGACAGACATTTAATTTGAATAATGAATAGTCCTATTGACACCTCTAATATGACTTTCCGACAAAATGTAATGTTAAGTCATCCCTAATTCCCAAAGAGCGTCAAATGTGGAAATCACGAATTCTCAGGAGATGTGGATTAATTATGGAAATTACGGAATCCACTTGATTCGAAATTACATACCATGCATCGATTGAACGTATCTCGTTACAGTATTACAGTTTCAGCGTGTGTGTGCGTTTGTGTATATGTTTATGACACACGTATCGTGTAATGTAATATGGTTAACATAGATCCAGGAATTGGGTTGAACAATGGGTCGCAGGCGTGTCGCTCGTCCGTTCGCGACTGCTCGAATCATTCCGATTTCATTTGTGCTCTCGCTTTTTGTGTTTTTCAATTTCAAAGCGTAATACGCGACATAGGCCGGAAGCTTCATGGGAGACCGAGCAATCGATGTACTCCACTTGTGATATTTGGTGACAAAATGACTGAATGTTATACATAACTTCAGTCCTCTAAACTCCAAAGAATCTGAAACAGAATATCTGTTTGTTGTTGGACCATTTCATATGCGCGACAATCCGGACAAATGCTTGAATATGAATGAAAATGAGAAAAAAAATGAGAGAAAGGAATAGAAAAAAAAGAGATAGAAAAGGAAGAATTAAAATTCCTGTGGCCGGAAGGGAAATTGAAATGGACTTTTTTAATTCAATAAAAAGCAGACGATGCCTTTCATAGAGACAATTAATGTTCATGTTCTCGATTGTGAATCGCGCAGAGAGAAGTAATTTAAATTTTCAACCATTGTACTGATTGATGACCCCCTATGAATGTCGAAAATATTTCTCATACTGTTTTTTTTGTAGATTTTCTACACATTTTCTTAAAAATGTCTATTATTATAAAAAAAGAAAGCATTCACCTAATATAAAAATAAAGGTGATGAATGTGAATTTTAATACGTAAAAATAAATGGCAGAGTTGCGGAAAGAATGATTTGGGATTTGCGACTGAAGTGGTTAATGCGCACCCCATTGAATTGAATCACGACTTCCCTGATTGAAATTAATGTTTGGTCCTAATCGATAAATCGCAGATCTCTCGACTGCCGTAAACAGCTCGACTGCTTGAGCATATTTGCACGGTATGGCGAAGTTATGCACCATAGAAAACGATATGGTATTGGTGCTATATAATGGCGCTTGATGCATATAGCATAGCATAACAAAGCGTATAGCTCTATGTGTGTTATAAACGCACATAGAGCCACCTGCATTACAAAACAAGCCGCAGCTCTTAAGGAATTCTTATTTATTTTTATGCGTCTTTATTCGGATAAACTATGCGGAACGATGTCGAAGATGCACCATTGAATACCCTACAAAGTCACAAGTTGCAGCATCTCGAAACACATTTTTTCAAATTACATATAGTTAATTAACTTGGACCAAGGTGTTCAAAACTTAAATTGTATCTATCATACTTGAAAAGAACATTCTCACGCAAAAGCAAGTGCGGTGAAGCTCATCTGCGTGATCAGAAATTTGAGACCTGGCTATCGATGCCACTTGGCCAGTTCTGGAAGTTGATACTTGATGATACATACGTTAAAATTAAAGTATAAGTATATGCAAGCATTTTGAATTCGAATCAATAATTAAATCGTGTTGTAAAATTTTTTCACGTAGCCAATCGACTCAATCGAGATTTGCATTGGCAGCTTGTGATCGCGACCGTGGACTCTATTACGAGGCCCCTTAAAGGGGCAACTACGTAAGTAATCCGATGTCAGCTTGCCATATCAGAGTTATGGCTTTCCTTCTCCTCAGACTTTAATATGAAACTCACGTGCACGTTCGAAGGTTTCAGAAAAAATACAATCCTGAGCTTTATAGAATAAGAAAAAAAAATAATATTGTGTATGTTAAAGATGAAAAAAAAAACTCTTTGTAATTTTGAGCATGTTAGAAGGAAATTAGAATGATATTTTTCCAGTTAATATCAAGATGACGTTTCTTTAGAATTTTCAACTCTATCTTCTTTATCTTCATGAATAAATTTCCCTTTCAATTTTTAAAGCGTGAAAGAAGATCTCAAAGACAGGTTCTGCTTCTACGTCTACGTAACCAAAATTTACTACAGACTGATTTTGATGACTCGAGACTGGAGCACCCACAAACTCAAGTCAAATGAATCACTCATCTCTACCTAAACATACTCGTCGCTCTATATGAATATTTCATTAATTCTAAATTCTAACATCTAACATCCCACTATTCTCCGAGAATAGTTGAAACAAAATTTAAGGAAACTAACTTCTTACATATATGAAGAAAATCGAAAAAAAAATTTCCTACATATTTGCCCTAGAATCACGATCACTATAGAGTATAACCATAAAACTTAAATTTGAGCATATGAATCCGAGAATGAATCACAGGATCGACTGTAGGTGGACCAGATTCCAATTGTGATAAATAAGAAAAATGAAACTGAAAAAAAATGTTCCAAATGCAAAGAAGCGTGTATGAATCGAGGAGTCTCGAGCAGTTATGCATAAGAATTATACTTTATACATATACCTCGCTTGTCACGAGATTAAGGAAGGTATGCGCATGCCAAGCCCTCGACTTTTATCCCTCTCATTTTCTCTCTCCTTCTCTTTATCATACCATATACACCTTTACTTCTCCATCCTCCTTCACCGGCTTCACCACTAAACCGCTCTCCAGCATTCTCACTCTTAAAAATATCTCTCCCACCACTCAATCTCACTCTATCTTTCATTCCTTATCATTCCACCTCTTTTCCTCATGGCTTCTTCTTCACCCTTTTACTTCCTTTTTTTTACTGCTTCTCAACCTGACAAAGTAAGAAAGAAGAAGAGGAGAACGAGAACTTCCCGTCTCGATGCAGTAAGATTAAAAAGACTGAGAAACTCATTGTTTTATAGGCTACACTCACTCTCACATGTGACACGTGTGTTCCGGTAGGTGTGCCACTCGGGTGAAATACTGATGAAGTGGCAGTGAAGGGTCGCCGGTACTCTGTTCTTGCTGGAATCCGGCAGACTCTTTGGCAAGAGAATGAGGGAATGTCTAATCATCTAAAAGAGTGCCACTCGAAGCAGACAGCTTCGATCCCTTCGAGAGAAGCTTTATATCTATACCTACACCTATCCCTATCCCAGTTTCCAGTTCCCATTTAAATTTACCCTTTTGTTCTTGCTATCAGAAGATCCCTATTTTAGAGTCGAAAGGCGAAAGCCTTTTCTAGCTCGATGGATAATTTCGAGATTTAATTCATAATTTAACGAGAGGTCGAATTATGTAAACACATTTAAGATTTCAACCGATTTTAAACGGACTAAAGAGATCTAAAGAGATCTAAAGCCTCTTTTAGTTGGTGAATTGATTCAGAAGATGAAAAGGATTCGATTGAAAATATTCTCCGCATCTTCTTTTTCAACATCGATTTCATTCAAAAGTCTTTTTCATATATTAGCTTCGATTCGGTTAAGTTTTTAGGTTGCAAGTGCTTTTCTATGAAACTCATTTTATTGAGAGGCATGCAGTAAAACTAGTCCGAGTTTCCACTCGGAAAAGCAAATTTTAAAAAATGTAAAGAAATTGGAAATAATAATAATAATAATAATAATAATAATAATAAAGTAATGAAAATCATTTCATTTTTCAAATTTCTCTACACTATAGATTTAAGTAGAACTTCCTTCAGGCATTGAAGATTTTAAAACTCAAAAGCCTATCAATTGAAAATACTTTAGAATACTAAGTGCTTTCACGTTTTAATTATCGCTGATTCAAAAAGATCCCAATTTTAACCGAATAAGTTACATAACTTAATCATTTTGCTTTTGAATAGACCTTTTGAAAACGAATGATTTAAAATAGGAGTGCACGTATTAAATTTGTAGAGCTTTACAAATGGAAGCAGTTATTTCGGTAAAAGTTTCGAACTTTTTAAAAGAAGAGCTTCATTAAATTCTAAATGATCTACAATTTTTATGGCTAGTTTACTTCGGATTCTTGTCCCTAGCGATATCTTACGGCAACTTTGCCAAGTTCTGGTCTCTCGACCAGACGGTAAAAAATGCGCCCCAAGGTTCGAGTTTTTTCTGACCGCAGTCAAATATAAATTCTCTCATGCATTTGTAAAATAAAAACATTCCATTATTTAAATGCAGATTGAATTGGGAATATTTTCCTAAAAGCAGTTTAAAGGAGACTATTTTTAATGAATAATAATTCTACTCGAACTAGAATTGTCAGGTTTTTACCAAAGTAATTAGCAATTCTAATCTTCAACTGGAAATTTATGCATTCAATTTCCTATGGTCTATCCACTGACCTGCAAATTGGTTCAGGATAATCCTTCTCTTCTGGTGTGGTCAGGAAGTTGCTATCATTGATAGCTGAAGAAGTGGATCCTCTAGGTGACCTCGGGCCACCTTCGGGTTCTCCAATCAGGACCTCGGTTCTTCCATTCTGGAAAGGGCTACTAGCTCTTCGTTCTCCAACTCTCGAACTTTGCAACGGTTGCTACAATAAATAAAAATTTTCATTATCGTTATCTAAATATTAATTAAAGTCCCTAGATAAATTATAAGCAAAATATCATTGAAAGAAAATCCATAAATTAAATATGATGCACATTATCTTCTGCAGCATTTAAATTTTTTAAATGAATTTTTAAAACATTGAATTTTAAATTATACTCAATCAAAAGATACAAAAGCTGAAAATAAGTATCTTCATTAATATAAATTATTCTCTATAAATTAATTCTTGGCCAAATATTAATTATAATTTTTGAAAATCTTAAAAAAAAAAACTTTAGAAAGACAACTAACCAGAAGATTAGGTTCGTCAGGGCAGCTCTGCTGTTTTTCTAAAGCGTCTTTCTGATCTTTTTGATCCTTGGCTAGCTCTTTGAGGTCCTCTTCATTGAGATCTTTTGCAATGCCCTTGGGTATGGTTCCGTTGCTCAGTTTTGCTGGATGAGCAATCGTTCCCGGCTCTCTGTAATGGAAATAAAAAGCATTCTGAGTTCTATCCATATCGAGTATTGTATAAGACTATCGGTACATATAAAGAAGAATTTTTTCATCAGAAAATTAGAGTCGTAAGCTATCAACTCGTAAGATCGCAAATTTATCACATCCGTTTCGTAACACTGTCGTCCTTGTTTCCTTTCCGCGCGCCAATGAAGGATTCTGTATGTACTTGGCATGCACACAGGTATAATATCTGCATGCAATAATATTTCAACGGCCAACCAATGATCAGGTTTAGGAATGTACGTCAAAGAACTCAAACACATTCCTTTTTCTTTCTCTTTTTTTTTTTTGTACTGTACTCGCGAACCTTCATCAGAAATGATGTAACTTCTCCATGAATCACGGATGGACGAATCACTTCGAGAGGAATCGAATCTCGTAAACTTTTTACTTCGAGAGTTAATGTTTCGTCAAAAGTACACTTGAGTCTTTGATCGACTTGCTCTTAAACTGGAAATATCGATCTCAGAATATTATGAACCGCGAAAATGATATTTTAATTAATTTAATTATATTTAAGAAAAATTTAAACCCTTGTTACTAATTTGATCTTGAATTTTTCTTATTTTTGAAATATCAATTAATAAATTAAAAATACTTACTTGTCGGATAGTGTGACAGTAATTTGACTACTCGAAACATCCTTTTCGGTAGCACCTTCGCTTGTAGAAGCAGTGCCTTCACTTATCTGCAACAAATAACTTTACCTATAGTTACGTGTTTAAAAAATATAATAATTCAAGTAGCCTTATTTCCTAATAAATAACTAAATAACTTAAACTAAGAAAGGACAGTCGATCGAGTATTTTGTGGCGTTGAAAGGATGAACAAAGACTTTAAATTTGATAAGGTCTTTAATTAACAACATGAAGGCCAAGTAGCGATCTTCCTGACTAGTAGTATCATCAAAAGAGTAGAAGCTTAGTAAAATGCAATGCCAGATTAATGATTAAAACAGATGATTGCATAACTAAAGCCCGAGACCCAACCTGTGGAACATGCACTAATACATCGAGCAGAAATTCACGCTAGAAAACGCACACATAGCCAAGGCCATTTAATCAGAGTGATCACTTGCTAGCTCATTTATTTTACATATTTCATAAATGCTCAATCGATTCCCGCTTTGCGCATCCCGTATTTCTCTAGCCTAGTAGTTTATGAAAATATTTGACAAGTATTGAAATTATGTAAATCCTTTGAATCGTATTTAAATGTTTTTGTAAATAATGTAGAATATTCAAATGCTTGTAATCTAGATTGTTCTAAATTTTGAATTCGTTCAATTCGGACTTTTTTAGTTTGATTTTTTTAAGTTTAAATTTGAATGAAATTACATATAAAATTGAATGGAAAATGTGTAAACATTCATTTAAGCTCTAAATATTTTCAGTGATAAAAAAGATTTTCATCCAGCTGAGCGGAAATACATTTTTGTGCATACCTGTTGATAGAGCACTGTAATATCTCGAGGTTGTATTCTCCTCAAAGCACTTAGCTTCTGCAACCGTTCACTCGCTCCTCTGAAAAGAAATAGAAAAGTGTTATTATTCTCGAGATTATTCTTTGAAAGAAATCTGGGTCTAGGTATTATTTTAAATTCAAATATTGAAATCAGCCATTTATAACAGTAGTTCTGAAAGTATTTCTTATTAATATCCAAATCATGTAATTTTAGAGTAAAATACGTATAAAAGTTACTTGAATTTCTCATTTATCAAAATTCTTCAAGAGTTTTTGAAATTTGGTCTAAAGATAAGTTTGACAATCTTTAAATTTTCTTGGAAAGTTTCTAACTATTTCAGACTCAGGATTTATGAGATGCGAAAATACGAAAACATTTCAAACTTTATCTTCGGTTCTAAACTTCACGAATAATGGCAAAAATATGCAAAAGGATTTTAACTTTTTAATCATGATAATAATACATATTGAAAAGTTAAATATAGGAAACATATTTGTAAAAGATTCTTATCTTGTACTTAATGTTTAAATAACTAATTATTACTTTCAAAAAATATTTTTTATATTGTGACTTTTATAACAAAAGTAAACTACATAAATAATAATTGATAATTTTGTTTTCTGAAACAATTTCTGATTGCATAAATTAATTTGTATGGGTAAATATTAAAAATACGAGGAAATTAATTACAAGCAAGGTAAATAAAATAATTTACCAATTAAAAATCAATACAAATTTTTAAATACCTTTCGACTGCTATCACCCAAGCGTCTTTTATTCTCCCAGCGTTTGGCCCATCCAATTCTTCTGCCAACAAGGACAATAAAGTATTAGTGAAAGGAGAATGAAATTTAGGTTTCATTTATAAGAAAATCTTGAAAAATCTTTCAATTTCCATAATCTTGCTCCTATTTCATGTTGTTTATAAACATAGCTCCGATAGTGAGGAAGTTATGCACAATATTAAGAATCGCGGTCACATTTCCGTGAAATATTAACACAGAATACAAGGCAATGAAAGGGAAAGCCAAATCTAGATTTAACTTGGGGAATGCGATTCAGTATAGTACTCCTGTCTTTACTTATCCTATCCTATTCATACAGACCCTTGGGAAAACTTAAATACATAGTCTCAACCTCGAACTCTCTCAAATGATAAACTCACACGCGATTCTATATATGTAAATATATACAATTTCCCATCCAAGGCGTAAAAATTAATGATCCTTCACAATATAAATGTTCTGATAATCCTTATTCAAATATTGAGCTTTCCATAAAACTCAACACCTACTTTATCTCAATATATTTCATTAAATCAATATTTCGTTGAAACCAATTTTTTTTCTGCGTTTGTGCATTTTGTGCAATAAATTATTGTAAAGTATTTAAACTGGGCGAGATGAAATAATGACACGAAAAGGGAACTGGGAGCCTTATCATAAAATTATTAATAACTGACTATTCCATTCTCTTTTATAAGACTTGGAACAGGTGAATGTACTTTTCCACGAGAGAGGCTGAAAAGATTATTTTTCCTTTCATTCCGTTTGCTTTTCCTCAAGTGGTTTAATTCAGCTTAAGTATGTAAACTGTAAAAGCTGCGATGTGCCCATGATGTTTAATGAACCTCTTTGTAGTCCTGTCTATGCAAATTCGACCATTCGTCTCCATAGTTCCCTCCTGTTTAAATTGTTAATTTTCTTTCGATGCGATATGGCTATAAGGCTCTCCTTTTATAGACTAAGAATTCCTAACGAACCATTGTACATTTATAGGACTGACACCAAATGCGAGAAAGGTCATGAAATATTATAGGCTATCTGCAATTGGATCGACAATGCCACTTCCGCATTTAGTGTGTGCACTCGGTTTTTTTGCATTTACGTCTGCAAAATGCACCCAGTATAAAAATCCAGGAAAAAAATAAATAAAAGCGTGAAATATACACCAAAAGTGTTAGGTATTCACTGGAAAATAATAATATTAGAGACTAATTTTTGAACTGCTGCTGTTTTTCGTTACACAGTATTAAAATATTGATAGAATTCTAGATGAGTTTGCAAATAATAATTTTAATATTCTGTAATGTGAACGAGAGAAAGTATTTAAGCGAACAGAATTTAAGAGCATGTGGTAATTACCATAAAAGGAAATTTAGTTTCATCAACTTGATGCTGACAATGATAAATATTTTTTGCTAAAAGTAGGCCATTTATCTCCCTTTCGTACAGACAGAGTTTATAGTGGGCCAGTTTTAGTGACAAATATTTATTATTACAAACGTAAAGTTGGCCAGTGTCGGATCCAGCGGGTGGGGGGGGGGGGCACGAGTGCTTGCCCTTCCCCTTAAAGAAAACCTAAATTGTACATTGAGAAGGGTATAATTATTGGATTCCCCCTTCCAAAACCCTTCTCTCGATCCACGTCTAAAGTTGGCGATTCTAAATTGCTCTTATGTTAAAATATCACATTGCCAATCTAATAAAGCACGTATAAACTCTGTAACGCAATCCCATTCAATAAAGGTTTCATGAAAGAAATCAAATTTCCGCAGGAATGTAAGTCAATACCGAGGACTATTCATGTTCCAAATTTCCGGAACATTATATATACTTCAGAGTTTACAAGCTAATTGTCGATTCAGAGTGGATTCAATATTTAAAGATGATTTAATATTAATGGTCCGTATCACCGATGCTATAAACCGATCTAATACTGTTCATCGAAGGTACGTACAATCAATTCTAGGGGAAATGTAATTCTCCTCACGTTTCGCTGATACGAAAAAATTATTACTACACTTATATATGTGTCGAATTCAATTCAGAGAAGACTGTAATCAAAATAAATTTGACAAGACGGATTTGGGAACTTATATTGTAAGTAGTTGAATCAATAACTATTTTTCGATTGATTCAATGAAAGTAAAAGTACGTTCATTTAGCCGGAAAGGGAAGAAGACAAATAGTGTACCATTGACTCGATAATCATTATCCGGATCATCCTCGTCTATATACTTTATGTTGGAGAGGTCAAAGTGCATTGCCACGTCATGACAAACCCCTTCTTCGTGATCAGTAGAGAGAAGAGCTGACTTTGAAATCTTAAGTGCGGGCTCCTCTTCAAAAGTTTTTGACACACTACCAGATCTCGAACGTGCAGTGCACCCACACCAACTAATTTTTCGAAAAAATGAAGCCATCTTAAACCGTGGATCCACCTTCACGAGTCTTCCTTTTCCAATATTGTCGAGCATTATCGACTTATCCACTTTTTTCTCATTTTTGTTATCAGTGAATCAGTCTTTCCAAATATGGTTAGAAAAGATCAAAAGTATATTGCGAGAGTTTCTTCGTTTCGTATTTTTACTTTACACAAGTCTAAAATTATTTAAAAATGTTTACTTTTACTCAGTTCAATTTATTCTCAGTCAACCTGCCAACTTTTCCCCTGGCGTTGAAGAAATGTGATTTTAAAATCATTTTAAAGATAGAATAAGTAGTTTAAAATGTTAGAATTGTGATGTAGACTGAAAAATATGCAAAAGATATTTTTTCCATGATTATGTGTCATTTTTTTTAATGAGTTTTTTTTTAATGAAGTGTCACAGAGAGACAGGACTGGTTATCACAGTACTGATATTTGCCTTGACTAGGTGATTTATTGACATTATGTAATACAAGATTTCCATGAAGAATATCATAAAGTGCTTGTTATATTTAAAACACCTGACTATAATTTTGCAGTATTTAAGGGGAGACACCTCTGAAATTTCATCTTGTTTAAATTTCAAAAAATTTTAAGAATTCTTATTTTTTAATGAAAAAATAAAAATTCTAAATAGCTCAAAATTGTTTCTATAATTTAAACAGGTTTGAATTTCAATGGTGTCTCCCCTTAATAAAACATGTTAAAATTTCATGGATTCTGTATAAGTATAAAAAAAATGTTTCCTTTCGTTTTAGAATCTTTAAAGAAGAAAAACATTGAATAATTCGTAAAATGAAAAAGTTGGCAGGTATACCCCAAAAGTAAGCACTGGATAAATTTTCACACGTGAAAGTAATGCCTTTACGTGCCAGCATGTCAACTCGTTATGATCGATAATTCTGGGATTTCAGAACAATGATCGTACGAGCTATACATATACATTTTCAAGGTTTTGATTTGGTCCGGTGAATGTGGCGAAATTCCCTCAATTATCACCCTTGCCATTATCATGTCCATGTCCGATCGTGCACTCATCTCTGGTCTTTCCGGTCACAACATCGACATCGAGGAAGGAACACATTTTCGTGCAACAGCGAATTTTCAATTTATTTAAATACCGGACGGAGTACTACTTCCCCGGAATCGCTCTTTTCGCGGGAAATTCAAATTGTCGGCAAAAATGCAAGTTTGATCAACATAAAAAAACAGTCTAATAACTCCGTCAGTATTCACGTACACGTGTCACAAGACTAGAAAATAAACGCGGCAGGGAATGGATAGCACTAGCGCATGTACGAGTTTATATTTGGAACTCGCGGACCCGACGTTAAAAAATAACAAGGAGAGCGCCAGTTCAACGATCTTAAGGCGCATCATATATGCCTTTGTATCGAATTTTCATTTTTTAAGTATAGCTCAAAGAAATGAAACTTGGTATAAGAGATCAAAAATTATCTTTGTTTTTTCTCTGTATGTACTGCCATTAGAAGAAGTTCGTTTTGAGAAAAAAGGAATTTTAAATGAATAATAATTTTGAGTATGAGAAACTGAATTTCATCAGTATTACATATGTTACCACATGTCAAAGTTTTGTACCTATGAAATTAATGATAACTAATTTAATATTTCATTAACTTGAGATGATCCTTATGAAATAGCACACGAAGAGGATAATTAACAAGAATGTTTTTTTTTCATGCCAAGAGAACGAACCGATCTATTACGTGAGCATACTTGCAAGTTGTTCAGAGCGCTTATTATATTTGTCTCTGTTTACATACATGTATGAGTTCGAAGGCATATTCAATTGAAAGAATGTCAGACTCGCTTAATACCGTTCCATACATTCCTTGAAATGCATTGTGAAAGCTATCTAATTGGGTTACGTACACGCATCAACACGAGGCTTTTAAACATTATGCATCTACTCTCATTCACATCTACCTCAACATCTACTGTTTTCATCTCGTTAAATATAAAATACCTTTTTTGATAATATTATTCTATATTCCACAAAAAAACTACGTCCATAAATTCATAAACCCAAATATCGAACTCTTGTCAGCTTGTCACTAAAGTACATTAAACCCTATATATTAAAATATTTATAATATCATAATATAATACCATCTCAATAAATTAATGAAATTATATTAGTTAGTTAAACTGTAATTTAGTGACACAGAAATTTTCCTTTTGAAGAATAAGATCCTTGCATATTTTAAAGCTCTCGCGTTAATTAGACTTCAACTTCAAAAGTAAATAAAGGAAGTCGGAATAATTCAAAGTGCTCTTTAATTTATTTTCTCCTTAAGAAGCAAAGGATGTAGGAACCTCATAGGAATTCAATTGCTGACCTCCTTTCTAACGAGTCGTTTTTGGCATTAGCCCAGAGTGCACTTTTATCACCCGCTGACTGAGTGAAAGTGTATTTTCGTTCCCTATCGCGAGGGTATATATCATTTTTTATTCGATCGAAAAATCCATCCATCCCAGAATTTAATGCACTTTAATTTAAAAAAATATATATTAAAAATCGGAAGAAAATTGAAGGCTCTGAACATTTTTGAACGAAAAAAGTTCATTTCCTCTGAGTGCGCTCCGCCTTCATGAAACGGAGGTAGATTGTCTAGTTTTAGCAAAAAATGTATGTCCTTGAAGACGTTTAGTTATGACTGCTTTATAATCCGTCCATATTGTACTCATTTTAAATAAGTTTTTTCGTTCATGTCCTACTTTCTCCGTAAACAAATAATCAAACACATAAACCGTTAATAATTATTATTTCTCACGTTAAGATGACGCCAGCGCATACTTGACCGGTAAACTTTCGCAATTCGCAGTTGAGTGGCTTGTCAATTCGATTTCGAAGCGTTCCTATACTTGATAATTGACTTCACATGCCGTTTACTTTAGTTTAGAATACGCGTGTGATAATTACAAACGATCGGTTCGACGTTTTTTCACTCTTTCAGCGTTTCTTTTTACATTCGCAAAGGTGCTATCAACGCAGGAAAAAATATAATCAATTTTTTTACACCTTAGAGATAAAATAGGTGTGTAGTAAAGATAAAAATAGCAGTTGTTGGCAGAATGTTTATCAATAAAAAAAATATGAGAAGCTTTTTTCTATCCATTATTACTTTCTTGGATATGATGAGTGATTTTAAAAATAACTTGTCAGGTTTTCTGTAAGTATATGTGTGGCAAAAATCAACTCTAATAAGCTCATTTCTGGATGAATGAATTACGTAAAGTAATGTTTATCCAATCGGGAAAGAGAACGTTTAGCAAGAAATTAACGCTCGAATAATTATTTTTAAACTGATCTATTTAGCGCGTCAGAACAAACTATATATAAATTGCAGGAAAAAATGAAATGGGTCTTATTTCCTCTCTTAGATTGTTATTGTTTATCTGTAAAATATTGCTGTGCCTTGAAACAAAATTTCATGAATACTATTATTTATTCTTACTCAAATTATTCATCATATTCACTTTTCTTTCTTCTTCAATAATAACTCGTTTATCATTAAGAAATATATGTGCATTTTATGCATGGATGTTATTCATAGAAGATTCCTCTAATGAAAGTCTGACTTTTAATTTTCAAGATATGTAGTTGGAATTACAATTATGTAAAAACGATTATTAGAAAACTCGTCAGGGAAGTAATTTCGAGAAGAATCGAAGATAATTTTAAGTGGATTCCTTGTGGCTTCCAGAGAAGTATACGTTTTATCAGGGAGTTGCTTGATGGAAATGAATATCCGCGATCCAGGATCGGATTTCAGGAGGGAATTCTACTTCAGAGAGAAAGCATTATGGAAATGGTAGTGCAATATTTTTTGTAATTAAAGGATGGCAGAGTTGTTAATTCGAGGAAGCAATAGTGCCATTTTACGGGAAATGGAATATAAATTGGCTCGAATACAAAGCATTTACAATTCTTCAAGATCAAAATATTCTACTTCAAAAGTTGCAATTTAAACTGTCTTCAAGTAATACACAGAGATACTTTTTGTTGGAGGAATTTCTAAAATAGGTTGCAAAGTAGAGATAATAAGGAAAATATACAGAATTTTGCTGACGATCCATCTCAAATGAAAGCCGACTCTGAGATAACTGAAGAGTTTTACTACAGTTTAGAGCGAATAAGTTAAATTAGTAGTATAGTTATTTCTAAAAATTACAAAATTTTCCTCATTTTTCTAATTTGCTAAGTAAAAATAGTAAAATATAGAGCGATTTTTCCTGAATATTACAATAATGGACTTTTTCGTGTACAATTTTCATATCTTGAACCGTGTAAAAAAATTCTAATTTTTATTAAGTACCCTAAAAAGCATCTTAGCCTTGTAATCTGTAAAAAAATAATGAACACTCTTTTCAAATTGCGTAATAAATTGAAATTATTCCACGAAGAGGAAATTTTGGTAGCCAAAGAAAGACAAGTTCCCGATTCTCGAAAGCTTTAATCATATATTATAGTATTACTTGACGCCACGAACCAGTTTTCTAACTGTATAAGTCTTTTCTGTAGTATGTAGTAGTTAGTATAAGGTATATTGCTCGCCAGCAGCGACAAAACAGAGACTCATATGCCTGCGGTCCAACCCGTTTCTATACTAGCCTTGCATCTCTCATCGGGGTCAGAGTTACGTATTCTGAATTCTCCTACGGAAACATTTCGGTAGATTTATCTCAAAGCGGCCAAGACCACGGGGATGGTTTCACTTGGCAGAAATATTTTCTAGTTTTCTACTTTCCAACATCCAAGGACAAGCTCTATTGACCAGTCTGACCGAATACCAGAGATATTTTATAAACAGAGAATTTCGTTTGGCGACCTACAATTTGTAATTTAATATAGAAATGTCATTGTGCATTAATAAAAAATTGAATTTCATTCTAAGTCATGATTGTTACAATCAATATGAACAATTGGAAGCAAACTTGCGGAAGACGGGATTAATTCTAAGAAGAATAAAAGGGCATTTTTCGATGTTGAAAATGCTTGTATTCTTAAAGCTCGAGATATAAGAATCTTGCTGAAGAAAATAATAAAGAAAAGTAGAATGTTTTGAAAAGAGATTCAGTTTCATTCAGGAAAATTATAGATTCTTATTAATCTATTCTCATAACATTTTGAATTTTACATAATAAAAAATATATTCTCATTTTGTTAAACTGATCCAAAATAAATCTGTAGAAAAATATGTAAAAAAAGTTTAATGGAATAATAAAATAACTTGACGCTTTCCTGAATGCCTTTCAGATCACCTGGAATCATGAAATTGAAATAGGATTCGCTTCATCGCTCTTGAAGAATTTTCCGATAAGAAATGTATATTGGAATGAATATTCAGCTGTTTGAATATAACTGACATTGAACAAAAACGATTATCGTTTCTAGGAGAAAAGAGTGTGTAAATAACTCTCTGAACAGTAAATAAAAACCATGCTTTTCAGTGGATACACTCGACTCCCTCAATATAGTCAAACCCGCAATAAACACAACCCCTCAATAGTCAAAAAGATCTTCTCACAATATTCAACAACATGAAATTACCATCTCTCTCAAATCACACTTGACAACCACTGCGTATATATTGCGTGACATTATGTTTAAATCTTATGCAACAATATCTATAAGAGGTCATATCCTTGATTACGTAAATGCATAAATCCTTTTAATCTAATTCTAATCGTACAAGTGCAATTTGACTTGCATAATCATTTTTATCATAATTTTTTGCACGATTTTTCTAAAAGCTCTTCATATTCTTGTGACGTTTTAAAAAAATATGTAGTGCATATTTTAAGTTTCTGCTGGTAGGCAATATCATGGATGGAAGGGTACCGCGAACGGGGTTTTAAAAGGAGAAATGTTTGCGAAAAAATGGCGAAAACACGCGGTCACTGTTCGTTCCGGCATCACCTCATCGTTACCTCTGTTTCCTCTTCTTCTTCCTGTTCCTCCTCTTCCTCTTCCTCCTCAGTTCCACTCAGAAGCCCCCAGCGTCACATCCTGCAGAACCTGAGGCCCACATGTATGTTGTACGCCCATTGGATAACGCACGACACGCACCATGCACCGCACGATCATTACTCTTCATCGGGAAAACATTCGCATTATTCCCGCACGGACACGCGCCCATACACAACTTAACACAGCATCACCAATACCATCACCATGTCACTATTGTCAATCCAGGAACCAGATTTCTGAATCAACAAGTGAACACAAACGTTTTGGCGAAAATCTATAGCTTTAGCTTAGCTGGGAGGAATTGAATCTTCAGCTGGAACCATGCCTAGTCTGATAAAAAAGATATGCTTTTTGTACCTAAAGGATTTCCGAAGAACATCCTTGTTATGCCAGAAATTATACGCTATAGCTACCAGAATTCTTAAAAAAAAAGAATTGTAATTGCTGCTAATGGATTAGGGTTCGGATCACCACTTATGTTTGGATTGAAATGTACAGATTATTTTCAGACGTTTTTACTGTAAATTGTTGAGGATTTTGACATGGGGGATTATATTTTACAGTTACTTTGAATTATATGCATGGTTGTTTGCTTAAATACCGATGAATAGAGTTTTTATAACATTTCTCTGCCTTCAAAAAACTTATATTTTGTAAGATACCTCTATTGACGCTAAAATAATATAACAGAAGTATAAAAATAAATTACACAGCGATTTTCGGGTCTGAAAATGATTGTTTAAACTTCCTTGGGGTATGAATTTAGAACGTTAGAAACTTTTTTAACTATTTTAAACTTTTTTTATCTATCATGCGAACTGGTGAACTTTGAGTCCTAGGAAGGTTGAGATTCAAAAGAATTCTCATGTAGCCCTAGGCCATGTAAAATCGACTTTCTTGTTGCTCGGTGTCTATTTCGAGACATGGAAATAATTTTTTCAAATCTTTGGACTTGGCAGAAAGTTTGAAAAAAATCCTCTGCTCACTCAGCAGGGAAATATTAAATTTACTTTAGGAGAACTGAGAACAATCAGAAATAACAAATAATCCAATTTTAGTAAAAATATTTATATTGTCAACACGAAACTGGTGAATTAAAAAAGCCAGAATTTTAAACTGCCTAGATTGTTGGATCAAGTCCTATCATTTTTATGACAATGAAATTAATAAAGGCCGTTATTGGCTACCATTTTGAAAGAGTATCTACCATCAATAATAATATCAATCTTCCTCGACATCAAAAATTGTATTCCCGTATTCTATTTTCTGATAGTATTCTATGATTGCATTTCCTACCATTTCATAACCCTTTTCCCTAGTAAAAAGCAAAGTTCAAACCATCTTCATTTATCTGATATAGTACCGAGCACAAAAGCAACACAAGACAAGCTTGAAACCAGTTTACACCCTCTTTATATTTATTTGAACCTCTCTATACGCCCTCTTTATTACATCATGTCCCACATATTTTTCTCCTCTAAGATGCAGAATCTATCTTCCTGGAAGGACTGACTTGAAATCAACAGTTTGAGGAATCGTGATCAGAGGAATAAAAATCAGTTTCAAGAATAGCGATGATCACTTTCAAGAATACTGAATATTTAACACTGAATAATAATAAACTTATTAAAGAATAACAAGCATTATAACACACTATAGTTCTTTAGTTGCCCAACCCGATGATCCCTTATCTCTATGGGGTCATACCACCTAATCCATCAGCAAAACCCTGTTCCAGCTTGTTATCCAATATCCATACACAAGTACCAGCATCTATACTTCACAGTCTATATGTCCTATAGACTTTAGCCAATGTGTCAAGTCGGTCGAAGCACGTACCAAGCGTGTGGAAATTGCGCGAATTAATCGCGACCTACTCGCGACAGTGGCACGCTTCTGAGCTCGCGACACGTCACAGACACGTATAACAATCTTCCTCGTCAGTCAAACTTGTTGTTGAAACTTGTCAGTTTAACTTGTTTCTATTTTTTAAAAACTCGTCGCACTTATGGTATCACCAGGTTGATTATGATTAGGTGAACTATCACCAGATCGAACCTTTCCAGAACGAATCCTTTTAAGGTTGTTGATCTCTGAGTTGAGAATAATCCAAGAACCCAAGAAGCTGAGCGTTCTGCTGACCAATGGAGATCATCTGAAAGAGGGACCACAACACGGTTACGGTGCTTCGGTACCACGTAGGTAATACGTGATCTTCGACTCGTGTGTGTTTGTTTCCTTGTCCAAAGGCTCGCTTTCACTCCCACCTGGTGACTACACGGCTGAACGAACTCAGCTGGTGCTGTCAAGCTGCACGTAACAGTTATTATAATTTTTGTTATTGTTGAGGGGTGATGATAATTCGTGGGGACGATCTACTGTCTACTTGTACGAGGAAGAACTGGTTGGTACCAATATGTGGTGACCAGTACGATCGACGATTTCACACTACCGGTCGTAGGTACCACCAGGTAGATTCGAAGGTTGCATTCTTGCCTACCTCCTCTTGTGGAGGCCTCTCCACCTCCTACTCCTGCTCACCTGGGGTATTTACCTGGCGAACCTGAGCTTCGGAGAAACACGAGGAGTTACGAACCTGCCCGAGGATACGGCGCTATGAAGTTCGAATGAGATACGTTTCATCGTTTGAAACTTTAATCTTTAAAGTGAGGTTTAAATCATTTGAAAGGGTTTCAAGAGCGAGGAGTGGGTATACTATACATCCTGGGAGATTATGGAGTTGATGTGCGTTTAGCAAGTTAGTGTAACGGACTTGAAGTTTAGGTGGGGTCTTAAAAAATTTGTATCTGCATTAGCGCATTCCTGGGGTCTGGAGATGTTTTTAATTAAGGTAAGGCTTATAAAGTTGAGTTACGTTTTTTTCGAAAGGTGCTATAGTTGGTAAAATCAAGAATCAACATCAAGTTGGTCCTGTGAGATTTGGATTTAGTTTTGGAACTGAATATCATGAAATCTAAAAAAAAAATTGTTGATAAAATTTGAATAAAGTAAAAACCTATCAAATAATTGTTTATTTTTAAAATATTAACTAGGAGGTATTATTTACGTTGAAAGGAAAATTTATATTCAGAAACAAAAAGATTTTTGAATATTTTAATATACATAGTTAAATGATAACCATTTTAATTGCCTGACAGGAATTAAATGCCTTTCCCATTAAAAAAAAATTTCTTATCAATCTAATTAAAGAGCCAATAGAATCCTAATAAACTTAATGACTTCTCTAAAACCTATCTTCGTCGGTTAAATCCCAAGCTATCCATCACTCTACTTGACTCGGGATTTAAGCAAAGAGTAAAAACTTGTAGTGAGTGAAGAAATCTCACATTTAATTGCTCTTGCAATCAATGGTCTTATAGATAAATACCCAGAAATAAAGAAAAGTCATGATAGAAATTCATTTTAGAAAAGTGGTAAAAAGATCTCAAGCCTAAATTAAAAGTTTTTTAACTCTAAATTTAAATTCTCAACTCTACTCACGTTTCTTTCTTTATTTCGAGTTATTTTTTTGCTATGTTTTCATTTGAAATTAAACTTACCCATCTTGTTGCCGCTTTTTTTTCTTTTTACTCGAAGACATATTGTCCTCGATCTGATACACTAAAAAAACAAAATAATTTGTAAGGTTTAAAATAATTTAGATGTCATTTTTAGGTTTTTAAATAAAATCCGGAATAATTTCATCAAATATTTCTTACTAGTCTACCGTAATTACCTGATAGATATATTCGATCACTTCTGTATGAGTCGCGTTCTCCAGGGTACGACCGTTGACCTCGAGGATCTCGTCGCCCACCTCTAAAGTATCCGCATTGTCCGCGGGCGATCCTGAAACATAAAATAATACTATGATGTATCACCTTAATTTTTCACAAAATTTTCTTCTCACAAGCCACTAACAAAAAATGTAATTAATTCAATGTGGTATCAGCAAGAGAATTTACAGTTATCTGGAGGTAGTAATTTTCTTTATCCCATTCAAAAGTTGTATAATATTTTATAACACATTTTGTAAATTTGAAACTCAATATTCCTCTCAAGTATTCAGTTACATTAAAACTGATACACCGACATTTTGTACATGAAGCCATGCAGTCACTTTGAAGTTTTCAAGAGTCATTCAAATCCCAATTGCATCTAAACACCTGTAGCATTTTTCGACTCGAAAAAAGGAACAATAATTTACTTTCTGTTTGCACATTGTGAGCTCTTCAACTCAATCTTAAGACCCAAAGGCTTTCTATAAATCCGGAAAAGCCTATACAAAGTACCCCTCTTCAAAGTGAATTAATCAAGAAACTTTGAATATCCGCAAGTGAACCTAAAGTTCATACCGTTCTCCTGAGAAACTATAAGTTTATCCATTTCAGATAAGGATTTTATACATTTTAGATTTAAAACTTTCAATTTTAGATTTTAGATTTGAAACTTTAGCTATTTTAAATTTTTATTCGTGATTTGAACCTTTCTAAGAATAATAATTTAGATATTTGATTCATGTAATAATAACTTTTTATCTCGGATTTGTGAATTTCAGAACATTAGAAAAACATTTACATTTTGGAGTTATTACGATTTTTACCTTTCACTTTCACTCTTCACGTAATTTTGAATAAAAAAAATTGTTTTAGCATTTAAAAATATTTTTAATGAAATAAATGTAAAAAAAATTCGTAAGACTAGACGAAAGAAACTTTAACCCTATATGCTCATTTTTTATTAGATTCTTTGTTCAGTGGCCACCCTAAATAAAAAAATTATGAAAATAAATTGCGTATCGTTAATTATTCATTTTTTATAATAAAATTATAACCAGAATTTAATAAAAAAAAAAAAGCTATCGAAAGACGTCAGTTTTGCAAGAGTCGATTAACTGCTTCTCTTTAAAATGTTGCTAAAAATATCTTTTGAAATGAAAAAATCCTGCAGGAAATTAAGGAGTCACTTGAGAATATTTAAATTAAAAAGCAAACAAATTGAAGAAAGGAGTGAATCGTGTAGACCATAAAAGAAGCGGGGACTAATTAATCGGAAAAACGACTAAATGGGAAGAATCTCAAGAAAGCAAATAAAGATTTAGATTCGAGACAATTTTTTCATACTAATGGCGCTCTATTTCCCAGTGGACGTTTTAAGGGAAGGGGATACTATTCAAAGAACTTCTCAGTGCAACCCTCTGATCTTTAAAGAATATGATGATAGTAGTTACAGACCGGTGCTGTCAGACACGAGGATATCATTCTCCACTGCTTCAAAAGCTCTGTTTCAGTGTTAGTTATATAAATATAATTCAAGCTTCACTCAACACGGGATTCAAATTTAATATATGCAAAGGAATCGATATGTAATCTACTCTCTGTCCCATTAATACAATAAAAGTAATTTTTTATAAAATCTGCGTTTTCATTTTAATAAAGATTTTTAGATAGAGAGTTCTATTTTATTATTTATATAAATACTTTATTTAAGAGTCAGATTTTCATTTAAAGCATTTTTATCTTCAACTTTAAACTTTAAACCGAATAAAAGTTGCGAACTACATTATTATTTTATATACATATTTACTTTATTATATTAAATGTGAAAAAGAATTTATTAACATATTCATTTTTAATAGCAGAAGTTTATGAATTAGGAATGAAAATGTTTAATTTGAGGGTTTTTACAAACTCAGGTACAAATGATGTAAAGAAAAAAAAAAAAATCTGTAGCTGGCAATATAGTTTCACTTAATTAAAAACTCATCAGATACTGCAGATTTCCACAAAATTCTAATAAATATATTTGTGGATTTTTAGGAACATGCAAAAATATTGAATATACTACAAAATCGACCAGAAATAAAAATATCTACAATTCCCTTTTCGCAACTCATACCAAATCTCGCGTTACATCACCAATAAAATTTGTGATTTACACTCGTTTTCCAATCAAATTTTCCATAAATAAACTGTCGGTATTTTCAAATATACGGAATTGTAGTGTGTACAATTGAAGCCAACGGAAAAGCTGTGACAGATTCGTCAATTTTCAAAACTTCCAAGCCATTCCAATATTTTATGTAACACACTTTTCCCTCTCTTTTCTAAAAAAGACTGAAATGACGAATTTAATCTCTTTGATATTCAAATGAAGCTATTTATACTGTTTTATTATTCACAATCTGCATGCTGCACACGTGCAGATAATTACAAAACCCATAATGGAATTACACCCTTTAATAATGTTAGCCTTTATTACAGTAATTTTCAACAATTTCTTGTTTACTATGAGACGTTATACAAAACAATATAACATACTTGATATTCAAAGTTGCCTCAAAATAAAAAACTTTAGAAAGAAAGTTTATATTTTATAATAAAGTAATTAAACTTCTGCACGTAATGGAATTAAATGAATGCTATAAAATATTACCCATAAAACCATCTGACTTGTTTCGTTTATACAACTTATATAATTGAGTTAAATTGTCAAACCAGAAAAAACAGGATGAATGTGAACCTTGGGAATCGAGTTTTTATAAACTGACGGAAAATTTTTAATATTCTAATTTCCTCTCCATTAGCTCACCATTAAAATAATTTTCGTTTCAAGAAATGTTATGGAAAACTAAAAAATGGTTTTACAATTAGGAAATAAAATCCTTAAAGTATTCAGAAGAGTTTTACAACTATCTGCCAACTTTTTTGTGCAATTTAAATATTTCTCTCGTACTAATATTCAGCTCTGAGTTAGAATTTTTTTGCCATTTCAGCAGGATGAATTTTTTTCTCTCTGCGGATTCAATGCTGAAGCAATAATTGGAGTTATGCTACTTCTACAATTCCCCCAGCTGAGTTCATGAGTTGCAACCAATGTTTTTCTTCAAATTCATCTCGCATTTTCTTTAGACTACTACCGCAATTTTAATTAAGCGCTAAACTTTAATTTAATTTTTTTTTGTTTGCTTAAGACAATATGTACAATTGTTCGCTCAGTTAATTTCTATTTAAAAGTTATTTAAGTTTCGAACTGCTCTTTATCTTTTTTTAAAGTAGCAAATATGTATTTAAAAAATTAGAACGCTTAAAACAAATTAACAAATTGATAATTGGTAAGCGTTCAGTACACAATTTTTAAAAATTTTTTGTGGGCATTTAAAATTTAAATCTTTGGGGAGTTAATGTTTAAATTTTTTTTTAAATGTCAACCCTTTAATCGTAAAATTATGAATTAAAAATCGTCAATGAATGAAATGAATAAAATAGATAAAAATTAAACATAAGCGAAATCATTTCCAACAAACATTCACCAAAAAAATAGTTTCTCACCATAGAGTTTAATCTTCCCATTGTGGTTCATCAAAATGATGATGTATCCTCCTAGGTCGACCATTTTTGCTTTTGTAGTAAAATTTCAGAGCATTTAAAACATCCTTCGCTCGCAACAATTCATTTGAAACACACACACACACTGTACACAAAATTCCCCTTTCTGCATCCACTTTATCCACCAGAACCCGGCAAGCGCGCACTTCCCTTTTTATATAATTTCGCAAACTACCCTCTCGTTTGCCTCAAGGACCGTTTTGTTTTCTCGTATTTGTGAACCTTTCTCCAACTTTACATTTTCATATCTAGCCCTCCCCTTTGAAATATTCTACACTAAGATATTAAAACTAATAAATTGAATGATTAAAACACAAAAAGAATTATTTTCTAAGTCCTATTCTTTATAGCATTAATTCACTTTGGCCACTTTGGGGCCCTGGCCATGGGCCCCCCTACATTTCTACAATGCTCCACTACCAATTCTTCCTTGATCGAATTCAAAGTCTTATTCGCAAAGTCCCCATCCTATTGATCAAAAATTCCAAATTAACAATCGGCTCGATTGTAAACATCCCCTTCATTTCAAATATTTTTCCAATGATTTAAAAATTTCCAAAGACAATTCTTTCAATATCATTATTTCCGTGACAACTTCTCATTAAAATTGTCTCGTGAACTTGAAAACAAAAGACTCACAAAAGTAAAAAGTCAACACTAGGTTGCAACCTAGTTAGGAATAAAAATCCATCAAAAGCTCCAGAGTTGAGATTTCACTTCCACTTTTTACTTTAAAGTAGTATAGCACTTGCCCACCTCCTTTCCTCAATTTAAAAAGAATTGAGATTCAAGTTTTCACATCAAAGTCAAAATTCACCTAGTGCTCTATAAATCAATCTCCACTCTTGACGACGATCTCCCTCCCTTATTTCCATTTATCACATCCACTAGAGCTGGAGGTTCTAGAGTAAATTAAGATCCGAGTAAATAAATAAATAGACGAGGATCTTCAGCGATGGGTGTGAACCAATTGGTACGCGCCCAGGTTACTCTTGGCCCCGATCAGCATCTCGGGCTCTGGATTCCGGCTCGTCCTCGTGACTTTTCGTTTTCGTTCGCGCTCCAGCCGACGGATGGTGAGGTTACGTTCGCGCCTGCGATCACGCTCGCCCTGGGTAAAAAAAAGCACCCTCACTATTCGGATTCTGGACCTGGTGCATGGGTATAGCCTCTTCTCAAAATCGCCAAGCGGCTTCAATGAGCCCCGACTGCACTGGTCCATACTTCCAACATGTTCGCGGATAATTCACGTCGAAACGAAAACGAGGAGGTTGCGTTGGATATCCATCGCGCAGAGGGTGACCACCCCTCTCAACTCTCCAAGTTTCCCACCCTGGCTGACGTTCTCTCCCTTGCTTACTCTGTCCTCGCTTCAGGAAGATCCAACATTCACAGGGCCGGATAAGGGATAGAAAATCGGCCCAGGAAGAATTTTTCCAACGGGAAATGTTTCAAAATTGAATGACAATCAACTTAATTTTTCAACGTGGAACGGTTTCCTAATTCCACCGTTTTGAATTAACCATTTTTTTTCTATCCAAACCCTGAAAAAAGTAATTGGGTCAACTATTTAATTGTATCAATAGTGCGCACATTTTTATGTACATATTAATTTACATTAATTTATACAAATTTATCCTTCATCATTAAAACTTCCATACTAAATAAATTTAGAAGGAATAAATTCTAAGGTTTTAAATTGAATTCGTTTATATTTAGAAAATGTAGAACTAACATGTTTTAAGCTTAAACCACTTTAACTCTAGAGCTCAAACGATACAATTACGTTTTGCACTCTTAAAAATGTAAAAGCCCCTTTGAAGACTTAAAAAACTAATGACTCGTCTCCTCTGTAATGCCTTTTTTATAAGGAAAAATGTAATTTTATAATCCCAGTCAAAAGTGAAAACTTTTCAATAAAAGTCTTAAGCTTATTTCGTTTATAAAAGGCAATTTTTATAAATTTAGTTTAAAGGGGGCTTTTTATTTACTCTATTTATATAATTTATTATAATTTTATACTCAATAATTTCAATTTAAAAGAAGATACAATATAATATTTCTTAAAAATTAAACTGGTTTCTTGTTTTATGAATAAGATTAATTAATTAAAAGAAAAATAAATAATGTGAGGTTTACATAGAGATTTTGATTTTCTGAAATTTCTCGAAATAGTTTCTTTCTCGTTAAACTTAAATTTTATTAATTGGCTCCTTCTGCTTTTCGACTTTAATTTTGTTATTAAATTTTCTGTTTTTTTTTCTTTTTTTTTTCATTATATTTATTTTACTTTCTTTATTCTATTTATCGAGCCTAGATTTCTAGAAGAAAAGTGAAGAAGGGATGAAAAAAGAAGAATCATGGAGAAAGAAACTGTAACACAACTGGATGCTGGGGGTCATGAAAGAGAGAGAAAAGGGGCGGAACGGGTGGGTGAAGGAGAGGGAGGGAATAGAAATTTAGAGTGAGGGAGAGAGAAAGAGGATATCGCGAGATCAATATAGGGGATGCGGTCTGCCTGCCTAAATTTCTCTCTCATACACAGGGCTGTAATCGAACAGGGTGCATCTTATCTCATCTCATCTCGTTCTCTCTTTGCTTTTCACGGTCTTTGTTTCTTTCTTTCTTTCTCTATTGCACTACAGTTTTTTTTTACTCGTTCTACTTTTCCTGGAGTGATTTCTGGTTTAAAGAGCAAGAATCTCATCAAGATCCTCGATCTAATTTGATAATTTTGAAATGAAAGAAAACTGATGGTATTTTTTGATTCAGCAAAACGCTTTCTTCAGCTTTATCCCAAAACACGTGTTTATCGCGGTCAAGGTCGTGTTACATGGAAAGAGAATGGGAGTATCTTTCTTTTCTAATTGAAAGTGCAGAGAATACATTGAAAATTTAAAAATCGATTTGGTAGATTTAAAAAGATATTTTTTTCATTTCCCAAAAAATAAGGTAATTTTAGAAAGGGGATAGATGCTTAATTTTAAAAGTTCTTGGATTTAGGACTGAGTTGCCAATTTATTAATAGGTCAAAAAGTTATTTTTATAGTTCTGTAGGTTATATTTGAAAAAAATTCAATTTTCAATTTCAGTTAAAATTTTAACTGGTGTTTGCAAAAGACCCTTTAAAAAATCTTTTCTACTTAAGAAATTCTGAAGGGGATATTAATCAGTGAAATTTCAAAATTAAAAATGTAAAAAGGGTAAGACTTTTAAATTAAACTAACGCCAACGACACAAGGTAAGCCGTGCCACGTAACTGACTATATCACTCAAACTAATTATAAATAAATTGCGAGGTAAATGAATTACCAGCTCGGTTAGTGACCTCGATGAGAAATACAATTATTTCATATTCGGTTACGATGCTAAGAGCATTATATTATGATCCGCTTTGCTCTATGTGGGTAGCTTTATTCCGATTGATCATTTTTCAACATTCTATGATATTTTATTTTCTCCTAATCTCCTTCCCAAATTCTATTTCTATATCTATATTTATATATAAAAGAGTAAGTCTCTCTAAAACTCGACCTCTATTTACTCAACTATCCAGTTTATTATTAAATATATTCCATTTATGAAAAAAATATGACGTCAGAATTTTATATATATAACAAGTTTTCTCCTCAATTGGAGACGTGTTAGTCGACATTTGGCTTTTCTACAATTATTGCCCAACCTTTGATTCACTACCCTATTCTTACTCTCGAATATTACAAATATATAATTCTTTTCATCTCTCTTCAGTCTTATTTTTGTATAATGTACTGTAATTTCAAATTCTAAGATTTTTTTATCATTTATTGAATAAATCTAAATTAGACAATCTTCAATATATATCATCAAATATTTATTCAAATAATAAATTCACTTACTCTTTGCAGGTTTCCCGATCAATTTTTTTGTAGCCTCGTGTCTTGAATTATTATTCCCTCCATTTTACAATCGATACTTGAAAACTGAAAAAGGAAATGAAATAGAAATACTTTAGAAATGAAATAAAAAATGAAATGAAATTTTTGAATAACTTTATCATATCTGCTATAAACAATTTTAAGCGATATCTCTTTGAAAAGTATTTTATTTACATGATAGCCAAACTTGGAAGACGAGGAACTAGTTTATGAATTTACTGCGGTAATTCCCTACATAACTATTATAATTTGTCATCTTTAGGAATAAATGACGAGTTTTCACTGTTGGTCTTTAATATGCACCTATACAATGTGAAGCTGATGGTAAATGCTGCGCTTGTCGCAAGATAGTTTCAAGCGAGTACGACGAGAGAAAGAAAATACTTCGACCAATCGATTTTCTGACGCCGCCAGAATTGATTAACTTTTCTTATAAATAACTTCGAGTTAGATACTTTCAAAGCAGCAAAATATACTTTACGCTTTCAGCTGATAGTTTTGCCGAGTTATTCTCGGAGTTATTCGAAAACAGAATAACAAAAAGTGAATAAAGAAACAAAGCAAAGTTTTTGCACTCTTTTGTTTTGCAATACTCCTGAAATATTTCAAATAATGCACGATAAAATTATGGCAATATTATTTTGAGCCACTCATTCAAAATACTAAGAATATTAGTCTGCTTTTATTATATGAATTTGATTAAATAGTTTGCAAAGAAATTTAACAATTAAATTTTATATTTTCTCCCTTATCATTGTAGCGTAATTGCAGGTGTGTCAGATTGCATAAGTATAACTCGGGTTGCCTGTATGTATTTTGAGCAGGCAACCCGTCTTACTGTAATGTAATCTTCATATTGCCGCGACCTAATTTAAGCAAAAATTTGAAAATTCTATCGTTTATTAAATTATTAAAACTAAATTTAAATTATTCAAGGCAATTTGAAAAATTTACTACCTTAGTAAATTTGAATGAGTAGACTTTTTACAAATTTGTAAATACATACAATACGAGAGTAAATTGTCTTGTAACTATTTCTTTTGTGATGTGCAACAGACACTTCAATTTAAGTATACTATGTTCTAACTTGTTGCTTTACGAGAATATCTTACTAATTGTCTCGTCAGGCTTTGTTTATTTCCCACATGAATATGAAATTTTTTAAAATTTAAATATCAGTAACATTTTTTAATCAGAAATATTTTAAAGTAGAAACTGACAAAACTTAGAATAAAAAATTTTTAATCTTAAAAAAAAAATTCAAAACGTTCAATTTGGCTCCAATATTATATTTTGTAATCTGCAAATCCTAATCCACAAATGTATGAAAAGGGTAAAGAAACATGTGATAAAACTATAAAATCTCTACACAAAAAACCACATAACGAAACAGGTACCAAACAATTCTCGGAATTCTTTTGAACCTAACGCATTTTGAAGCTCGAAATCCTCGAAATAAACCCAAATTAAGAATCTCATAAATTGTTAAAATGCAATAAGAAGATACTTTTATTATTCCTCTTTCAATGAAATGCCAATATTTTGTTTAGCTTTTCGAAACCCCAGAACTATTTGTAATGCAAAAATGCATATTGACAATGAAAAGACTCAGAAAAAGGAGGTTATGTGGAAAATTCTCTCACCAAAAACAGTCTTAAAGCTTATCTGATCATTCATCCACTTGATTTATATATAAAATATATAAGTTTAAGAGCAGAAAAATGCATACATATCAATAAAAATGCACTTTCTATCAACAAATGTTAAAAGAATCCATTACTAAATTCCTTAAACTTCTGAATTTCTCGCGGGAAATGCTAACTGCCATTTTTAGAGTCTCTAGAAGGATTTGAAAACATTTTGTTACCGACTGGGACAATGAAGTCAAGCGTTCTTTATCGGTAAAACAGAACAATAATACACATTACGTATTTTGAGGTTAGGAGAAGCAGTAAGCACGTGAGTCGTTTCGTTTCTTTGTGCTTCGTGGAAAAACCTGGAAAAACCAGAAGATTTTTAGAGTTTTTCCTAAATAGATAATTTATGTATATTCGTAGAATAATTACGCGTTACATTTTATCTTGAATTAAACCTATTAAATGTATAAATTCGAAAAATCTTTCAATATATTATAATCTGATTATAATATCGCATTGAGAAAACTTTAGAGAAGAGTGTTATAAGTTATGAATTTAGAATTGTCATGTTATCAAAGATTTTTGATTCTATTTACACATTTCCCTTGCAAGGTATTTGTATATTAAGCACTAGTATAGAATCGGGATTTAATCAAAAAAGTGAAAATCCATTTGGTCACAATGGAGATTGAAGAAGTGAGTGCAACGAGTGCTTTCGAAAATTTAGGAGAAATCTGTGATTCTAATCCAAAAAGTGACGATAAAGTGTTCACCTCAGACAATACAAATAATATTACAAATGATACAATAATTTCAGAAGTATTGCCTTCAGAATCCGTAAATGCTTCTCCTATTTTTGAAAAAGAAAGCAGTAAAAAGAATGATGCTGTTCCTGTTGTTTTTGAGAGTATGTCGGCGAAAAAAGTTAATGAAAATAATGAAGATGAAGGTAATTATAGTAACATGTACATTTTTACTAATAAAAAGTTACTGACAAACACTGACAAAAAATTGCAAAACAAAGGTACGCGATAAACGAGCTGAACATAAGAGTTTCAATACGGAAGGATGAACAGATACTTGTACTTTATTATATTAGTAATTTTACTCCAAAAGTAAATTACAATTTTTTTCACTCTGTACCTATAATTCTATTTAAAAAATAAGTAGCTATTCAGAGCGAAAAAATATCTAATAGAATGTGGAAGTTAGAACATTGATCCAATACCCTTAAATTATTCTATAAATGAATATTTTTAATTTATTATAATTATTTACAGCTTCTACCCTGAAAGCGAGTGCTCTCAATGCAATTGCCATGGATTATGATACATCGGATTCCGAGATAGAAGAAGTCACTGAACGAATTCAAAATGCGGATGCGCAAAAGGATAATGGAGGTCAAGAAAATCCAGTAATTCTGAAAGAATACAGAACCAATATTGAAATCACTTGCAGCAGTGACGAAGACAATAGCGAGGACGATTCTAGTAGCAGTGAAGATGATTCTGGAGAGAGCGATAGTTCATCTGACAGTGATGATGAAAAAAACGGAGATGATGAAAGTAGCAAAAATAAATCCGAGAAAGAAAAGTCAGCATTCGAGTTATTTTAAATAATTTAAGTTTTCAATTCATCTTGGCATATTTTTCTCTGTTATTGAGTTCTAATTTCTTTTAACAGGAGGGAAAATATCGAAAACCAGCACCAACGTTCTAAAAAGGTGGAGAAAGGAGAATATGATGATCTTCCACCGATTGAAGATCTACAGATTAATGTTCCTGAAGTTCTTTGTGATCCATTTGGTGAAGTACGAAAATATTCTAAATTTAATTTAAAATTAATATCTATATGTGATGCACTCCGAAGAAAGGGCCCTACGTCCGATTGTTCTTAAAATCGTGTGAAGTTCCTTAAAGTGACTTGAAATCTATTAAAATCCCACTCAATAACGGTTAAATTTCTGCTAGTTATTTATAAGTTCAGCACGTACTATATGTTTAAATTGTTCTATTTATTATAGGTCGCATGGATCGTTGAGCAGTTGGTAGTAGTTCGCCCCAAACCTGGAAAACCGACCTTGAACATAGACACAGTTCTTTTTGTAGAAAGAGGTCGTCGAGTCTTGGGTCGAATTTTTGACGTTTTCGGTCAAGTAACAGATCCTCACTATTGTGTTAGATTCAACAGCTCCAAACACATCGAAGAAAGTAAAATACAAGTCAGCATGAACGTCTATTACTGTCCTAATACGGAATATACTACCGTAGTTTTCTTACATGAACTCACAAAGTACGTAAACTGAAAGCTCCAGTTTATAAATAGATAATATCAAATTTTTCCCAGGTAATAAATGCAATTGATTTAAATTTAATATCGAATATTTTATTGCAGAATGAAAGGTTTTGATCCTACTGATGATGAAGAACCTCCAGAATTTTCAGATGATGAAGAAGAGCAAGCCTACTACCAAAATCTAAGACAGCAGAAAAAAGACAAGGTCGATTCTGGAAGCGAGGTACCCAATAAACGGAAGCGAACCATAGGACCGAAACCTAGTGATACAAAATCTGGAGGCCCCAAATCCGGATGGCAATCTCAACATCCTTGGAATACAAAAAGGAATCCGAAACATCAACATCAGGATAGTGGATATAATAAAAAAAATTCGACTAATTTTCAACGACCTCCCAGTTCTCACAATTGGTCCAGATTTCCAGCACACCAGCAAAATATGTGGCCTCGATTTCCACCATTTCTTAATCCTGCTTGGCCACCCATGTTATATCCGCCTACATATGGTAATCCCAATAGTAAGTATTTCTAACTTTTATTTCTTTTTTAAGAGATACTTGTATTCAAAGAACTTAGAGGAATAAATCTAAAAATTGTAATCATTCAGATTTCAGATGCCCGATGCCATTTTCACCAGCATTTCATCCTCCAAGGTTTTCGAATGACACGCACTGGAATGAGAGAAATCAATTTCAATCCCCCTTACAAAATTTTGAAGCAGGAGCACCACCCACAAGCAATTTAATACCTTTTAGACCTCCACCTCCTCCTTCTTCGACTCCACCGCCTCCTCCACCACCTGGTTGTGAGAAACTTTAGGGTAATTAATTTTATAACTAATTTTAAATATTTTTAATAAAGCCATGTTTTGTATATATCACAAATTTTAAATGAAGATGAAGATATCAGACCCGGAATTAAAAGAAACTTCATAATAACTTTATTATAATATAATAAAGTTATTATGAAGTTTCTATATTATATTATAGTATATTATACTGGCAATATTATACGCTTGCTATAGTACGCGGGAAATATATTCAAATACAAAAAAGATATAAAATTAAGTAATTTTAAGAACTTTTGAAAGAATTTAAGGAATATCAAATTTTTTTTAGGAATTTCAATGTATTTTACGAAATTGAAGAAGTTTCGCGGAATTTTATATTCCTTATATATTTTATATCATATAGTACATATCACTTATATATCTTTTCATTGCAAGGAATCCTACTTCTATCAAGTGGTTCATTTATTTCAAGCTCTCATAAATGAGTTCTGTACATTTATAAAATTATTAATAAATTTTGTATGAAAATAGCTTTATATTTTTGTACAAAATTACATCTAGTTATTATTAATTACTTAAAAATTTTTCTCAACTCTCCACTAAGTTGCAACTTCATCATACTAAAAAAGAATGAGATTTGTATTCACACATTTTTGGTTCATCCAGCTTCTCTTTTGCGATTACTATATCGTTTTTTATCTCACAAATTAATTCATCTGAAAAATAATTTTGTTTTTTGTATTCTTATTGTGAATACGAAATTGAATAACGTAACTGAAAAAAATTAGTATTCTTACCTAAGGATGAAAAATCTTTCTCTGGCCTTATGTATCCTAAGATTATAACTTTAAGTTCCTTGTCGTAAAAGTCATCATGGAAATCATGAAGTAGATGAACTTCCTAAACAAATAAATTTTAACATGTGTATATTAGAATCACTCCAATTTTTCCAATTCGTTTTATAGGTAAAATATTTTGATTCTGTTCACTAATATTTTAGTGAACTAGAATCTTAGTGAATCATATTTAAACGTACCATTGACTTTTTCTCGTTCTTGTAAAAGGGGTTCCAGCCGATACTCATAACCATTTTATAAATATTTTTTTCTAGTGATGCCCACCCGTAATAAATTCCGGTATCAAATTCACTTGGTAACGCGTCAACAACATCTTCTGGAAGATTCGCTGAAATAATGAACAAAAAAATATAAATTTATATCCATTTTACTAAATGTTTAAAACTAATTAAAGTAAATTTTAGATTAAAAGTGTTGGAACAAAGTTCAAATCTCAAAATTTGATTTCTTCACTTTACTTGATAAATATTATAATTAAATATTCTTTCGCTTTGTATAGCTACTCATTTTTTAAATAGTATTATGGGTACAGAGCGAAAAAATTTGTAATTTTAATATTTTTTGAAAATATGTAAATTTGAAATGCAATTCAAAATATTTTAAAACATTTTTAAAAAAAAGCTTTGAAGGATTGTAAAGAATTCCAAAGTATTTTAAGCGATTTCAATATATTTAAAAAAAGAATCTAAAATATTAAATTAAAAAGTATTAAGGGCGCTGGATCAAAGTTCTAACCTCACAATCCGATTTCTTCACTTTACTTGACAAATATCCTAGTTCAATATTTTTGTGCTCTGTATAGCTACTAATTTTTTAAATAAAATTATAGGTACAGAGCGAAAAAATTTATAATTCAAATACTTTTTGAATAAAGTGAAAAAATTTAATTCTTTATGTTAATTTTGAATTCTTTGTTTTACGCAAAAAGTATTAAAAGTAAACATTTTTCTGATCTATAGGCTCATTTCTATTTTAAAACAGAATATGTCTACAGAGCGAAAAGGTATTTATTTAATTCTAATAATTTTTGAGTAAAACGGAGTGAAGTCTACATTACTACTTCTATTATGGATTTGAAATCATATATAATAGCTCTAATCGAATTAAATTACCTGTTGGTATTCCCAAAGACTTGGAACCTCTTCCAAAACCTTTAACGACTTTTCCAGCTGCACAATAGGGTAAAATTTTTTTAAACATTTTTTTACCAAATTTTATGTTTTGAAAGTCGATTTGATAGTCACTGATAAGACAAATTCTGGAATGATTACGATAAGATAATCTTGATTGAACCATATGTCGTCATATAGTTGTTACAAAATGGTTTTATAGAACTCAATATTATCTCTCATTTCTTCTAATCACACGTTTCCTGATTATTTCCGCATGATGATTTTCTGCACTTCTGTGTAAATATATATGTATGGTTATGCGGGTTTTTGCAAGTTTTTGGGACCAGACGTTTGGAGTTGGACACATGGACCAAAGGTATTTGGTATTTTTGGTTGGACAATAGGTCTGAATAGGTAATCGATGAAGAGCCAATCAAAGCCTCTAGTTTGAAAAATGGCGCTGTAAATTAATTCTCACTCTGACACTTGCTAAAAATTATTTATCAAGTAGACTGAAGAAATAAAATTTTGAGCTTGAAGCTTGGTTTCAAAGTAATATGATGACACTGAATTAACATCACAAGTAAGTAAGTTAAAAATAAAAATATTTATTCATACAATTGTAACAAAATCTCTTATAATTCAGCACTTCGGTTTTCAGCCCAATGCAATAGGCACAAAAGTCAACGAGGGCACATGGCATGTCTTCCTCCATCAACAGGCAAATTTTCACCGGTGATGAAGCTAGCATCGTCGCTAGCTAAAAATGCGATCGCTTTTGCTACCTCAGTTACATCTCCAGGTCGACCCAATGCATGAGTAGTTTTACTACGTTCAAAGAAATTATTCAACTGCTCTTCGGACATTCCACTTCTCTTGTGCAACTGAGTGACAACCACTCCAGGATTTACAGAATTTACACGAACCTGCAAAGAAGATAAGAGACAAAGAATGAAGATTGAATTTCTTGAAGATTGAAATTTAGGGGTGTTAGATCAAAGTTCTATCCTCAAAATTAGATTTCTTTATCTTACTTGATAAATATTATAATTAGATATTATAATATTATAATTAGATATTAGATATTATTATAATTAGATATAATTAAATATTAGATAATTTACTTGTTTTGGGGCAAGTTCCAAAGCAACACATCTGGTTAGCTGATCGACAGCTGATTTACTCATGCAGTAAGCCAAAACTCCTGGAAATGATCTGATTCCATTTACACTCGAGACATTGACAATATTTCCTTTGGATTTTACTAAATGAGGAACAGCCAGCATTGTCAGTTGATAAATTGAACGGACGTTTATGTTGAACACTCTGTAATAGAGAATTTCATTTTATAATAGCAGCGATCGTATAAATGATACATGGTTTTAATATTAGAGATTCAAACGTACCTGTCATATTGTTCCAAACTTGTATTTTCGATGGATCCACTCTCCAAAGTTCCAGCATTATTAATTAGAACATCTAATTTTCCGTAATGTTTGATTGTGGATTCCAGGATATTTTTAACATCGACCTCGTTCGTTATCTCTCCAGTGACAATAAATGGCTTTGGATCTTTACATTTATCCGCAATATCCTGCAAATTGTTTATATTGCGACCTGTTAAAGCCAGGGAAGCTCCCAATTCTGAAAGATGAAGTGCTGTTGCTGCACCAATTCCAGAACTTGCTCCAGTTATGAGTACAACTTTTCCCAAGAAAGACATCTTGCCAAATTTTCTTCTGAAAAAGAAAAATTGTGTTTCACCTGAACGTTTTTTTTAGGGAAATGAAAAAATATAACCATTCTTTTATCTGAATCATTTATAAATAATTAAAAACTAAATGTTGCTTTTATGTATAATTTTAATTTATTTGTATAAAAAGTGAACTTTTTATTGTATTTTCTGAATTAATATACTTTGAAACAGAATATGACCTTGAAGTATCAAAATGAGCTGCTTAGAAACAGGTTTAAAAACCTGTTTTTGTTTTTTTTTGTATACAAAGTATATCATATATATGTAATTTATAATTAGTTGAATTTTTGAACTATAAAAAGAATTAATATTCACTTTTTAATATACTGCCACGTGTGTATACTGTGTACTGTACTATCTGAAACTGTGTTCCTAAAAATATAAACGAAGGAAGATTATAATTGCGTGCGATTCACTGCGATTGTTGACGATGATAATGACGATCACGATGACGATTGATTCATTGATAATGGCAAATAATAATAATAATAATAATAATAATAATAATAATAATAATAATAATAA
>CAJFCO010000030.1:4506816-4518334 GCA_904066015.1 Synergus gifuensis
GCGAAAATCGATTTTTAGAGTTATCGATTATTCTTTCGACTAATCGGTCTACATATAAATATATATATTTTTTAATTACATTAAATATCGAATTTAATTTGAAAATTCTTCCTTTTCTAAACTTAGACATCCATTATTAATTGATAATTCGCCTGGTTTTACATTTTTCTAAGAGATTTGCGATTTAAACTTTGTATTTATGATATAAATTAGTATAATTTAAACTATTTTTCCTCGATATAAGAATTTCAAGTTTAAAAATCCGCGCTCTTTTCAGTCAATCAGTGGGCAGATTTTTTCAAGAATTTTTGAATGCAATTTTAATTCATGTTCGAAGTAATATTTTTAATTATTAAAATACAATTATTTATTAATAATGATTAAAAAAAACATTTTTATCATTTTAAAAATGCCCGTGAAAGTGGCAAATTTTTGGAGCACTCGGAGCACCTTTAAAGCATTTTGGAGCAATTTCGACGCATGCGTACTTCAAGAGTCCCTCCCGTCAAAAATTAAATGGTGGAGGTGGAAGGTGGTGGCACGTAATTGAACACGAGTTGTTTAAGTTGTTTTAACTATTTCTAGATTCAAAAACCGTTAGGGGTAACGCAAAACAGATGTTTATCGCGAAACGTCATTGGCCTTGCCGCATAATCGCAGGGTTATCACAAGTGGCATAATTATCATGCATTAAATGCTTCGTGATTAAATGGTACGAATCTGTCAGTGCTTTCCCGCAATTCATCAAAAGCTTTCGAAACTTCATACGTCTTTTTGACGTTTCTGACGTAATTTTGATTTGAGTTTTCAAGTCACTTTTTCCAAATTCTACCGCGTTCCATTAATTTGTGTAACTTTGACTTTCACTATTAGACTAACCTATTAACTCAAAAAGTCAGTGTCTCAGTGGGTGTGTGTTTTGAATTGGATTTGATTCGATTCATCCAATGACATAAGTCAAATTTACCTTAATATATTTATATTCATTTTTATTGTATTTTGTTTAGTTTATTCGTTAAGTGATCCATTATTAGTTGCAGTGTATTGTTATAACATTCTCATATTTATATATAGATTATACATTGTTGGTGAAAATTTGGCAAGTGTTGCATTTTATTTGTTGTAGATAAGATGTACTTGGATGATATAAAAAGTTACGAGGCAATAATACCTCTTTGATTGAAGGAAGATGCGATGTTTTTGCTGAGTAGAGTAACTTCATGGCTGATATGCGTTACACATCTATGTCCCGTGATCTCTCCAACGATTCAGTTTCTACTGTCCGAATTTCGGAAGTAAGTGTCCAAAGGATTTGTTTATTTATTCTTTAATTGTATTACAACTTTTTAAAATAAGTACAATTTTTTACCGCAATATTATATGCGCATTACAACGTGCGGAAAACATTACGTGGACGTTACGAATATTTAAATGCAAAAAAGATATAAATTTACATGATTCCAAATTTGGTTGAAATTCAAAAATCTTAGGCTCTTAAGGGCATGCGATACTTTACCATAAGAACATTTTGGTTTCCGCAACTTTACTCTCTGAATAATAAATATTTTTTGCTAAAACTAGGCCATTTATCTCTGCCTGTGAGAAATGGAGGTTTATTATTATTGCCAACGTAAAGTTGCGGAAACGAAATTTGCTCTTATGATAATTACCACATGCCCTTAAAATAACTATTTCTTCAATTTTAAAACAACTCCATTTGATTTAATCAAATTTGGAAAATTGTCAAGAATCTTGAAGGTTTTAATGAGATTTCATTGGATTTTAAAGATATGGGGGTATTAAGGGATTTCAAGGAATTTCGAAAAGGATTTTACGAAATTTACATATCTGTAGCCTCTGTCCATATAAATTATGTAAATAATATTTTAGTGTATGTAAAAAAAAGAATTTTTGTTAGCTCCTTCGTTTAACTCCCACAGGCTTCACACTTTCTCAAATAGCGTGGTAAAAATAAACAAAAGATTAAAGAAAAATAAGAGGATTCGTCTTATTTTCTTGATTTTTTCACTAAAAAAATTAAAAACACATCAATCATGCAGGATGTTTCTTTTTTTGCATCTAGAAGTTAAAAATTACATATCTGAAACTCTTGGAAATCTGTAAAATCGTTGAAAGTACTTAAATTAAAAAAAAGAAAGAAAATACTATTATGACTTTAGAATAAATAATAAAATATTAAGTATTTTAAAAATAATTAGGATAGTACAATAATTATAATAGCAATTCGTAGTATCATTTTCATTGAATTCACCTTGTTTAAACTAATCTTTAAATCGTAAACAGCTTCCTTTATTTTTAGACTTATGCTAATTTTATTACGAAATTATACAATTTTGGAGAATTGCCTACCTTTTTTTAAAAGAGATTTAAGCCTGCTTCAAAATATTGCATAAAAATTGTTATGTGACTTCTGGAAAATTACAAACTTTTGAAAAAAAACGTGTTAACGCTAGTTTAATATGAAGGACAGAAAATCAAGATTAGAATTCTAAACTACCAAAGTTGAAAGTCTAAATTTAATTTGATAAAATAATTTCCTTAATAGTAGAAGGTACTTGTATCTTTGCAAAATTTAGTTCATAATTTTTTTCTGATGTTCACCGTAAGTTAGGTCATAGAACTATTTTGTAAAATATATTCAAACACCAGATTCTTTAACTAATGCCCTATATATATTTTTATCTAATAATTGCCAAAAGCATTCATTACATAGGTATCTGAAATCATGTGGTTAATTATATAAACTTAATTATGCAACATCTCTCAGCGATATTAATATAATAAATATTTTTACTTCTTTAGTATAGAAACTTGGACTACCTAGATAAATACTTCAATCATGACACGAATTCTCTCAATGGTCCATTGCTACCGAGTAACATAAACGTCGAAGACAAGGCTTCAAAGGAGCGGAAAGACCATCGAGAAAAATTCAAGACGTACAGGAAATACTCAGAGTTGGCGCCACCCACTGCTCAAAACGGCTACGATAATTTTGGGTATTAAAATCTTAGTTTTATTTCTTTCTAACTAGTTCAAAAAAATCAAAATTGCAATTATTTCATATTTGTACGAATATTTTTTTATTTATAAAGCTTTTTTTTTATAGAAACTCGGTGTCTTGTAAGTCAAATTCTTTGCCAGGAAGGTGTAACAGTAATTCGTCGGGAATTAAAAACATAGTTGCTCTCAATGTTCCAGCAGAAGACTTGGCTTCTCAATTAACTTTATTAGATTTAAGCATTTTTAAATCGATTCGCCCGGAAGAACTTTCGAGTTGTTCTTGGAATAAGAAAAACAAACTGATAGTTGCTCCGAACGTAGTTGGGTTTACTCGAAGATTTAATCATGTGAGTACTAATAAATAATAGCCACCCAAAAAACCTATCCTTTCATACAACTGTAGAAGACTAATGAAAATTTGACTTAATCGGATTCAATGCCTCGAAATATATTATAATTTAATTTGTCCTGAAAAGTGCTGCTAAATGTTTTTTTAGATTATGTTACGAAATTTTTAGTAATATAACTTATCTGACTTCATTATTGAATTCAGCGTCTTGAAATATATAATAATACTATATTTTCCCAACATATATTCAAAAATATTGTTTTTTGAAGATATGTTCAAAATTTACCGGATGAGGTGCTACTTTAGCTGTATAATCTATTATTATTATTGTAAAAATATTTAGGTATTTGAAAACTTATTAATTGATTAATGCAAATGTTAGGTAAGTTTCTGGACTGTTCAAGAAATCTTGAACGCCCCGACTCCAAAGCAAAGAGCAGAAATCTTGACTCATTTCATCAGAGTTGCTAAACGATTGTACGAGTTGAATAATCTGCATTCCTTATTTGCGATAATATCTGCTTTACAGAGTGCTTCAATCTACAGGTTTTTATCAATTTAAAGCATTTTTCTTATCTTATTTTCGTCTTATACAAAATTGTTATTATAAGAAATATTTATCATCTTATGTTTTAAAAATCTGTTATTTTAGGTTGAACAAAACTTGGGCTTGCATTTCAAAAAAGGATAAAGCAACTTTTGACAAACTGGCGGAAGTATTTAGCGACAAGAATAACTGGATGAACTTGAGAGATCATATGGATTCGATTAAATTGCCGTGCATTCCTTATTTGGGTTTATTTCTCACTGACCTCGTGTTTATAGACATGGCTCATCCAGCTTATAGAGTATGTCTTATAGTCTATAACAAAAAACAAAACAAAAATTAACTTGAAAATAAAATTTTTTTTATTCTACTCGACTTTGAACACTTTTTTTTAAATATTGATTTTTTTAGAATGGAGATAATTGTCAGAGGATTTTAAAATTCGATGCAGTCTTGTCGAGAGTCAAGATGTTCCAAGCGAGTGAATATCCGGTAATAATACCTCTTTCTGATGTTCAACAATATTTAAACAGCGTTCGCTATATTGAGGAGTTACAGAAATTTTTGGAAGATGACCATTTCAAGTAAGTCATTTTCAGTAAAACTCTTTTAAAGACTTCAAGCCTTAGTCTCAATTGTTACTATTTCCATTCTTTCAGTCAAGAATGATACATTTTTTTTTAATTAATATACAATTAATTTTTAGATTGTCAATGAAACTCGAACCAAATTCTCCAGTACCATCCTCAAGTAGTAGTAAAGAATCCGTAGGAGACATAACAGGGGTGGCAGCACTTTCTTTATCACCAGCTAGAGGCTGCGCCGGATCTCTTCGATTGCACGCTGCTTCTGCCGCCACAAAATTTGTACCTGGCCATCGAAAATGCAGAAGTCTTGGTACCAAGTAAGTTAAATCCTCATTTTTTTCTCGTAGACATGAACTGTTTTATATTTTAATTATCTACAATTATCTGTATAAATTTCATATTACGCAAAATTGTTCACGCAGGCAAGAGTATTTTTTGTTTTCCTTATGCTGAATGTTCGAAAAAAAATTATTTAATTGCAAGAATTAAAATTATAACAAGGAACAAATGTAAAAATACTGTCAAACTTTCAACAATATTTTTCATCAAAAGATAAAATTCTACATTCATTTTTTTCCTTAAATAATATATTATTTGTATGTTAATGTGTTAATGTGTAAAAATGATCTATCTGGAAAATTTTTCACTCGCAGAAGAAAATAATGCTCTATGTTCATAAATTATTATTATGAACTTGTTAGATTTCGTAGTACGAGTCTTCCTCGCAACTTCCATAAGCAAGGAGGGAAATACGGATCGAACTTGACAACTTCTGGGTGAGTCCCAGAATCGAGAGTAGGGCTCTTATGTGGAATCAACTCATTAGATGCTTGGAGAATAGCGTCATGTGATCCTAGACCGTTTGCATGTGAAAAATTTAATTTTCTTTTCAGCCGACAATCGTTTACACTCGGGAGTCGCGCAATTTACACAGTCGCAAAAAAGTGATCAAGAGCTTTTTCGGAGAGCATTGTATTTCTATGTATGTTGAGGAACTAAATCTGAATTTGAAGCCAAAGTAGTACTTGATCTGGTAAATTTTGGACATAACTTCAAAATACGTTATTTTCGAGTATGTATATGATGAAAAATATGGTATTACTATTTGCTATTATATTATTATATGTTTTGAGGAAATGTTACTTTCTTTTTAGTAATACTACTGATCTGACTTCATTATTGAATTCAGGGGCTTGAAATCCATATTGTTTTTGAAGTTATATTTAAAATTTACTGGATGAAGTACTATTTTGACCTCAAATTCGGATTCAGTGCCTCAAAATACATTCTTCTTGACTTTTTTTTATGTGGCTGTGTTATTTTACTTTCGCATGAACCAAGCCAGAAATGTATCTCATCGTTGAATTTAAGTTGTAGTCGATATATTTTTATTTCTCACAAATCTGAAAGACAGTTCTATATATATTTTTGGTAATTTTTTAATAATTTTTTATAATCTTATCGTAATATTACTATCGCATGTTTTAAAATAAACTCTACTGAAACCATATTAGTAGGAAAAAATGATTGTTTATAAAATAATTTGCTCTAAAGAAAACTATTTTATTGTGAAATGAGGACTTGAGAATTATCCAGAACGCTTTCTAGCGCTTTTAAGTTACAAATGCTTTGCTACAAATACTTTCTGGAATTGCAAATATTCTTGATCTGCGTACATAAACTGGATGAATATTTCGAATTGAGATAATGAAATTAATTGAATATTGTGAACATTCCAAATTATCTGAATTCTAATATTAATTAAATTGTAATTTATACAGCGTATGCTTCAAGGTTTTCCTTAATTTTCTAGCGTTGCCTATTCCCTTAAAGAAACATTTACCCCGGAGCATCACTGCATGGATAATTGTAAAACTCCGCTTTGTGATTTTTAAGGAATTAATAATTGTGCGTTGCAGTATTTTTGGAAAACCAACTGCTCTGCCACTGGAGTCGAGTCAGTTGACAGTTCGTCATCTTCTGGATGATTCCGTCCTGGAAGAACCTCACTTGGTAACTCAGATTTTGGATTTGGACCAAAACTCCCCTGGATCCCCTGCAGATGCTGTGAATGAAGATTGTAGCTTACTTTCAAAAACTAGGTATTGATATACTTATATAATATTAAATTTATTTAAAAACTTTGAATTGTTGATGATAATATAATTTCTAATATGATATTCTCGATTTTTTTAGCACGTTAACAGTATTACCATGCGAAATAGATGGATCTGCGGAACCTTGTTGTTCTATGCAAGGCTTATTAAGGCGAAAGGTTATTTTAAGAGATGGTCGGAAACCGGCAGTTTCCACATGGCAAAGATATTGGGTGCAATTGTGGGCATCTACAATCGTTTATTTCTCCTCCAAATGTTTTAAAGGGTAAGTCGAAACATGATTTTAAAATAGTATATTATACAACAAATGCGAAAAGTAGACAGTTCGAAACGAGTCGGAAACGAGCCGAAGATGAGCCAATGTCAAGTACTGTAAATTTCTCAAGAGTCAAAGTGCTCCTGCGCAGCAGCTAGAAAGTCTTTTTACAACTGCTTTTTAACACAGTTTCAACGTTGATCACTTCTCGCAGTTGCACAGTTGTATTTTATTTTCAGGAACGATAGATCCGATTTTAAGAGAGAGCCCTATAAAATGGTATCTATTTTCGGATGGATTGCGGAACCATCGACCAATTGTATTCATCCTGATACGTTCCTTCTCACGGATCCATTGAAAGGTAGAAAGACTTCATAGATTCCAAATTTCAGAAATCTACATTTGCACTCACATTCTTCAACACTAATTTTAATAAAAATAACAAATTTTTGAATTTCAGGTAATGTTTACAAATTCAAAGCATCGTCAAGCGAGCTTGCGGATCAATGGATAAAGGCATTGCGAGCAACAGTTCGCGGTGCGACAGAAAAGAAACCAATACCTGTGAATCTCATGTCGTTCGAGTAAGTTACACAAATTACATTTCCCTCATACCTTGCAAAGAGTGGATCGACGAATGACAATCCTTTTCACTGTGTACTTCTGTCTTCCACGTATCAATTTCACCCAAATTCCCGACGCATCCGTATTGCGTCCTAAACGAAGAATGATGCATATCAAAGAGTTATAATATCGATTTATTCCAAGAACTTCATCTTTTTTACTTTCGCGAAACTCATCCTTCGAATTGTAAGGCAATAATCTTCGCTTAGAACTCGTATTAGACTGCTCTCTATAGAATTTTCAGATTTGTGGGCTTTTCTATATCTAGAAGCCAAATTTTTTTCGACGGCACACGATCTTGTATCTTGTTTTCGTTTTATTATCTTGTATCATTATGCACATATTCAATTGAAGAACGTAATTTCATATACTTCCTTTTTCAAATTGCATACTTTTTAGTTACTTCTTAATCATTAGGTAACAATTCTGTATTTTATTGTACAATTTGTTTATATGAAAAGGCAAGTAATATTTGTAGTTTAGCGAATTGTAATTTTTAGTGATCAAATTTGAAGTTTCTAAATTTTATTGCTCTTTTAAAGGAAATTCAATTTTTTAAATTATTTAAGATGTTGATAAACATGGAAAAGGAATGGAAAATCAGATAAAATTATTTTCGTATTTAAAAATTGTTTCATAGCGTTTAACCTTAAGTGTGTAAGCAATGCGCTACGTGATCGGAATTTAATACACTGAACTCTTATTTATACATAAAGAAGTCGAATTCAAGCCTAACATCTAATACTACGGTTATTAAATATCTAGAACATTTTTTAGGGAATTCGAATATTCAGTACCACGATAAGTTTCTAGTTTAGGTGTTTCTAATTCTCAATATGGTGCCACAAAACTCTTGCCTAAAAGGATCCATAAGATTAGGATTAAAAAATGAACGAAATGCGTGGTTTTTTGTGAAGTCTTAAAATATTTCTACGACGATAATTTATTTTTATTTAAAATATGTACTTTTTTCACTACGAATTTCTTAACGAATGACAACTTGACTTTGTTTAAATACATAGATTACATCCATACATGAGCAGATTACCATAGAAAAAAAGAAAAAGAAAATACTCACGCAACTTTATAATTACTTTTTATTGTTACAATATTTGATTAAGTAATGAAGATTGTTAAAGAATATGATCTCAATGATTGTTTCTATCATTTTAAATTTGAAATGTTAAGATTTTTGTTTTGAATACAAGAACTTGATTTTAAGTTTTTAGGAATTGGCTCGTTGTGAGTATTTTTATCTTCAAGTTTGGTTTTTGATATCGACGGATTTGAGCGAAATTTAATTCTTTATTGCCGTTAAGTTTTTAAGTGTGAAAGGAATTAAAACCGAAAAATGGTATGAAAAAAATGAAATTCCTAAAAAAAATTCTCAATTCAACGAATGTTTAATATCGATTTCTTTTTTCGGATTTAAACCTTCGTAAAAGATTATACTCTAAGAATTAGAAATTCGGTAGAATGTCCTAAGTCTCAAAAAAAAAGAATTCATATCGAAATCATGCGAATAAGACTAAGCATTCGTCAGAATGTGATAACTGATATATTTCTATACTCTAGGTGCACGTTGTATAATATTCATTGTCAGGTTATCATCTTCTTTTGTCTCTTGCATTTAACGTAAGTCGGTGAAACTGTGAAAACAATGAAAACATTTTTCAGTAGTCTAAACTTTACTCGCAAACAGTTAACTAATTTTAATGATAATTGCACGGTACTTTTTAAGCGACCATAACTGAATTAATATTAACATTTCAAATGCCCAATTAGATCTATTCAACTGCAATCGTAACTTTTTATCTCAAAATGGTTCTCGATTTTAATTTTTAAACTACTTTAATTTTAATTTTCTATCTAAGTAAATTCTGAACTAAAATTTGTGTCAATTATCTAGAAAAAAATCGGAACGCGTCTGTATAATTCAAACAGGTGGAAGCGAAACGAACTTTGTCATTTGTCTTGTAAAATAAGCATTGCGTTATGTATGTTTATTTATAAAAGTTATACACAAAAAAAATACTTTGAGTTTCTCATGACCAAAAAAAGACTGAGCACATTCAGACGCACAAGGTGGTTGAAATTTAAATGCGTCGCAAATCATTCCATCATCTTTTTAATTATTGTGTAGTTGAGAAGAATGGTAAAAGTTTCATTACATAATTCTGGGGTCACTTTGTGTGTCTGAATAAGCCTGCTGACTGATTAGCACTGTTTTTTTATTTATTATTTTTTTCGTTTTGTTATTTAAAGATAAAGATTCGTATAGCAGTTGGCAGGACTTGGCTAGGCTTCGTCTGATGTAAATAGCGTTAATTTATGCGACTGATTTTACAGAAATGATACCAAAAATATACATACCTAACTCTGACAGTTACGTCCAGCTTTTTAATCATTAGTGTAACTGTAATCCATACTTTATGTATGTTAAAATGGTTGTGGCACTCCGTCTGATGCAATAAAATGTTTATTGAGTCTTATATACCTTCAAGATTGATTGAAATTTGTTATTTATAATTTTAAAAAAATTTTGTCTAGAAAAATGGTTAATAAAATTCCCTGTGACTTTATTTCTTTGTGAGATAGATTCGTATCTTGATCGGGTTTGGTATTATTTTAAAAAACTATCTAAATATTATTGAATATTTCCCAAGGAAGAAATTTACATAGTAGAAGGTATAAAAGGCTGTTAAGCGTTTTGAAAACTTGTAACCTTTGATTGTGCATAAGCTGTCTTAGTATGGTGACCTTATGATCTTTCTTTGTAAGATTAAAAAATGCACGCCATACTCTGTATAAGCAAAACATTTCATACTGTTATAATAAAAAGTAGTGAAGTGTAAGATAATGATTAGAGTTTTAATATAAATATCCCTCTATAGTTGACTCTGACTAAACGTACACTAGTTGAAATAGAAAAACTGATTAACCGCACATTATAACTTAATTTTTATTCGCAGAGATAACATAATTCCTATAAAATAACAATTGTAACATATTGGATTCTTCAGGGGTAGTGAGAGAGGTGAGGGGTGTGAAACCCCTCACAAAACTCAATATGCTCGCTCCGCCTCTGGGATTGTTATCTTTTTTATATTTCTATATTTATTTACATCCTCAACAAACAGAAGTTATTTAAGTTATTTTTCAGTAAAAATCTCAAAATATTTGTTCTTTTAGTTAAAAAGGACAACACATATTTCCGATATCATCTATGCTTATGCATTTTTTTCGACTAAAACAAATTTTTCGAGATTGAATGAGTGAATCCATACTCCTTTGAGAAAGTTGAAAAGTGTCTCTAGTGTAGGAGTAAAGATTCGTTTCAAAGTTTGCAGGAACTTCGAGCATCTGAAAAAAAAAATTTTTATTTGTTATTCTTTACATAAAAAAAAAGAAAAAAGGTTGTTTTATAAACATATATATAATTTTTCTATAGTTTAAGGTAAATAATAAAAATAAAGGGGGTTTAGATATTCATTGAAAAGAAAACCCTCATTATATTTTTTATAAATTTTTACGGTAAGTACCTCGAACTTTCGAAGTAAATTAGACTCAAGGTTTTTCGGTGATAAATCATTTACACTTCGTTGAAGGGTCTTAACGTTTAATTTCATGTATCCTTTGCCAAGCGAAAATATTAAAAAATCAGCCTTCTCTGTCAAGAAAATTAGTTTCCTTTAGTAACAAAATATGTTTTTTTTTAAACTCATCAAATTACTTACCAGATTCCGGTAATAAATTTAAAAATCGTTTTGCTGGTGAATCGTACTTATTAAAACCAAATCCCATACTTGAAACAGACATTATTAATACAAATGTAACTTTAAGATTCATTTTTTATCTGTAACAAATTAAATTTAATTAAATTTAATAAATAAGTCTAATTTGATGTCTTAATTAGATTATAAATAAAATTCAACGTTACCTTTTTTCAGGATTTCACTGATGAATAATAATAATAATAATAATAATAATAATAATAATAATAATAATAATAAT
>CAJFCO010000030.1:4518344-4568707 GCA_904066015.1 Synergus gifuensis
CAGGAGAACCTAAGACAGAATTCAAACTTGTCTAGAAAACAATAAAACGTCATTGATTCTTGAAACTAGTTTTGACCCATATTAGATCTTGTTTATAGTATTGGAAATCTTAATCCCCATTGACAGTATCGTGTAAATGATTAATTGTAGTAGGATCAATGGATTTGATTAAAAGTTTTTTTTTATGAAATATGCCTTGAATGAGGCCATAAAGATTCAAATGATAATAAATATTTTTAATACCATAATCTAGCTTTTGCTACTAAGTTTTCGACGATAAATTAATTTTTATACATTATTTCCTGCTTTATTTCTTAATCAGAATGTTCAAGTCAATGTTGATAAATATTATTTCTGAATTCCTCACTGATAATAAAATTCATCACTTAGATATCAGAAAACTATCAAAGCATTTTCAGAGAATGTAAATAACTAATTGAATAACTTACATAATATCAAGTAATTTTTTTAGATTTTTTTTGTAATATCTCGAACTAATTTTAAATTTTGATAAAATCCCGGAAGCGAGTATAAAAGATGTGCTTTTTTACGAGCTATAATTTTTATCTGAAGCATTTTTCTCAACCCAATACCATTTTTTTACTCCACCTTTAATAATCTACTTTTTCTAGACAAATAATGTTTTTAGAGGAAAAATATATAAAAGGAAAAGAATGTATTTTTTTAAACTCTAAAACTTTTCTCTGAAACTTTTGATCCTCAGTCTAACTGTTTTCAAAATAATATCAAAAAACTTTTCTTATTAAAATTGATTGTTTGGATTTTGATCTTGAAAATGTCATTTGCGCTAATTTTCACTATGATATTCGTAATCAGTATGTCAAAATACATAAGTATACGTAGTATCAATGAAATCAGAGGTAACTCGGTGTCCGATCTACACCCTTAAATTTTTTTGATGGCGTAGGCGACTGAATGAGAGTTAGGGTCTTATAAACACAACCATGGCAACCTTAACGTTATAGTTTTTATAGTATAGTAACGTGACTCAATGTACTATTACTTCCACTTTTTTTCAAGAACATAGTGATTTTTTTCAACAATGGGAAATACTGAGAGTAACGTTAGTAGCAGTGTCAAAAAACAAACAGATACTTCTTCTATTTTGCTTTATAAATTAGTGGATCTAAAAGGTAAATCATAATTATTATAATAATAAAATGAATTCAACTTGTTTGTAAATATGTATACGCATTTATCTGAAAGGTAAAGAATTAGCTGCTTCTAAAAATTTATGTATACATATACCTAAATATAATAAAAGTTGTATAAAAAAAATTTCTCTTATGGTAGACTATCACATGCTCTTAAATATAATTTAATTTATAATTTTTTTATCAGGAGGTGGAATATTGGTTGACATGATGAAGAGAGCTACTCAAACAAAACAGTATGCTGAATTAGACCATGCCCTAAGAACAAAAGTCGAACCTTTTTTATATAATAAAGGGAAGGGAAAGTGGATTCCTATCGATAAATTAGTTCTCCTTCGAAATAAAGATCGCTCCAAGCATAAAATGGTATTGAAGAAGAAATTAATTACTATTTGAATTCTGATTTAAATTGATCATTGTTCAAAAGATTTTTAAACAATTAGTGAACTAATTTAAGCCTATGTATCAGTTTTGATGCCTACCTTATACAATTTTTTTTTCTCTATAATGCCATTTCAACATTTATTGTAATATTTAATTGAAAATTTGTAAAATTAAAGTAAATATACTAAGGTATGTTTATTGGGCACAAAACTTTTATAAAAAAAAATTTCAAACAAATTTTCATAAATGTATGTATTTAGGACCAGATAATTAATTTTACAATATTTTTAACTCGCTTTGTAGGAATTAAAATGTTGCAATATAAAGATCGAATAACTGATGTATGGCCTTAATTTCTTTTAATTTTCATTTTCCGTTTTAATTCTAGCTTCCAATTTTAAAGGCTATGGAAAATCCGGCTGATTATGACGTAGACAAAGATATGGGAGATGAGGATCCCGATGAAAATAAAATCGGCGAGTAGTGGATGCAAATCAGAAACAAGAAAAAAATAAATAAAATTAAATACATTCAATTAAAGTTTGAATAATCAAAACAACATAGAGAGGATTCAATATTCGGAAAATTCTAATGAAGTTAATTTTTTATTTAATTACAGATAAAAGCAAATACAGATTGGTTTGCTGGTGTTTGAGTGAAAGAGGAGCAGTGGGTGAAACTATTTTACATTTATGTATGCTGCACGCAACTGCCATTCATGCCGATTTGGCAAAACGTCTCTTACGCTTCTACCCTAATCTTATAAACGACATTTATAACAGTGACGAATATTATGGTAAAATATTAGTAATATAATATATAAATCTAATCCTAACAATTGGATCCAGAGAACAAACTTCCTCAGAAGATAGATTGAATATTTTTGAATCTTGTTTTTGAATGTTTATATTACAGGCGAAAATGTATTGCACATTGCTATAGTGAATGAGGATCCAGCAATGGTGAAATTTCTTCTTGATAGTGGTGCTGATGTTCACGAACGATGTTTTGGAAATTTTATGTGTCCTGAAGATCAAAAAGCTTCCAGATACGATAGTCTGGAACACGAATGGGTTTGTGTTGCACCAGAAACCAATTACGATGGGTAACTTGATTTATAAATCAATAATATCATTTTTAAGGCCATGTATCAGTTATTTGAACCATAACTTACCGCCATTTTTTCCCTGCAATGACATTTCTATACATTTATTGAGATATCGAGTTGAATAATTGTGAAATTAAAGTAAATGCTTCAAAGTACGTTTAGTTGGTCCTGAATATTTACATTTATAAAAAAATGTATAAAAAAAAGTTTAGGACCAGATGAACGCACCTTAGTGTATTTATTTTAACTTTTACAAATTTTCAAGATCGATATATCAATAAATGTAAAAATTTGTTTAAATAATACATCATTTACAATAATTTTCAATAATGTGTTTAGCTATGTCTATTGGGGTGAATATCCATTGAGTTTTGCTGCCTGTTTGGGTCAAGAAGAATGTTATCGATTGATGCTGGCCAGGGGCGCAGATCCTGATAAGCAGGACACAAATGGAAATACAGTTCTACACATGCTTGTCATTTATCAAAAGCTGGTAATGTGTAAAAAAAACTCATTTTCAAAAAGTAAAATAAATTGTTTATCACAATTCCATTTTTAAACAATAATAGAACATCTTAATCTGTCCTCTTTCGACTGAAAGAATATTCAGATATTAAAAAGAATTAAAAGTATCATAATCTACAATAATAATTATTGAAATGAACATTCTATTTTCAGTCAACTTTCGATATGGCTTACGAAGTGGGTGCCTCACTTTCTGTAAGAAACGTTCAGCATTTAACGCCCTTGACATTGGCTGCAAAATTGGCAAGGATAGAAATGTTCTTCCACATTCTCAATATCGAAAGAGAAATTTATTGGCAAATTGGTAGCATCACCTGTGCTGCTTACCCTCTTTCTCAAGTTGATACGATTGACGTCAACACTGGAAAAATTAGCAACAATTCTGCCTTAAATCTTGTTGTTTTTGGCGTAAGATATCAATATTCAAATTGTATTCAATTATTTTTCTATTTTTTAGAAACTAAACTTATATATTTTAGAAATTAACGAGGGAAATTAATTTTTCAGGATAAAGACGAACATCTGGAACTGATGGATGGAGTTCTAGTTGATCTTCTAAATGCAAAATGGAACACTTTTGTAAAATCTAGGTACTGATTTCAAGTTCAAAATTGAATACATACATATTCTTATATTCTTACATTTTCAGATTCTATCGTCAGTTTTTTCTCTTCTGTTTCTACTTCATTTTGTCCCTCATCAGCTTCACTCTTCGACCTGGACCATTTTTAAAAGAGAATCAAGGATCAGAAACTACAAGTAGCCCAACTTTAAATGCAACTGATCACTCTACAACTGTTTTGATTGATTCCTGGGGAACTTCACAATTGTCGTCCATAATTACAAAAAATTTAGCAGAGCATTTCCTATTTAGTATAAACTCTTCTCTCAATGTTACCCCTTCTTCTGTTGAGAGAGTTACACTTCAAATTACTTCTGATATTACTGCTACTCTTAAAGAAGTTTTGAGAAGTTGACGATACGATCCCTCTCACGAGGGAATAGAATCAGCAACACTAGAAAGTCGTAATTATTCCGGATTTGATAGCAATCAGAATTTTACAACACCGAGTTACTTTTCTGATACTACTTCGAGTGAAGAGGAATTAAACGTGACGAAATTGTGCACCGGTGACGGTTGTAATGGAGATGATAATAATGATGATGATGATGATGATGATGATGATGATGATTGGTAATTCATTTTTTTTATCTGTAAATTAAAATTGGAAATCTTTAAATTGCAAAATTGTTTATGCTAAATATGCAGTATTTATGTTGGAAATAATCGTATTTAAAATAATTGAATATTCCATTAAGGCCATGCATCAGTTATCTTAGTATATATTTTTTAATTTTAGAAATTATCAGTCAAATCAATATTTCAATAAATGTACAAATGGCATTGCAGAGAAAACAAACCGGTAAAGTAGGAATGCATGTTTAGGCCATCCATCAGTTATCCGATTCCTATCTTAGCGTCATTTTGATGTATGGCCTTAATTTATATTTTATTGCATTCTTAAAAAGATTGATACGCCAAATATTTTTATATTGATTCTTAGCTAGTATAGTATCAATTCTCATTCGAATTCTCGACTTTTCCTCTAGGTGGCACCATTTGATTACTTCAGACAGAAACATCAAGAATAACTAATAATAATTTACTTGAAAAAATACTCAAAATCATAATTAAAATATTTTCAGGTGGGAAGATCTTGCAGAAGAATGCCGACTCATGCAGATGACCACTTCAACTGCAAAAATTCGTTTAACAGCCGAAATTTGTATGGAAATAGGTGCAATACTTTACATTGCTGCTGCCCTCCGAGAAGCTAGATTTCTCGGTCTCAATATGTTTATTGAAAATCTTGTACGACCAATTTTTTAATAACTTTTCTAAACGAAAAATAAGAGAAATGCTGAATTTTTCAAAATTTTTAGATGACAGCTCCATCTCGAGTGATGTTTCTTTTCTCTTGCTGTATTTTACTCTCATTCCCATTTTTGAGAATTGCTTGTGAAGACGAAGTTGAAGATATGCTTGCAGTCGTTGTCATGCTGACAACAGCCCCATATTTTCTATTTTTCTGTAGAGGATTTAAAACTGTGGGTCCTTTCGTGGTGATGATTTACAGAATGATTATGGGTGATTTGCTGAGATTCGTCTCAATATATCTTGTCTTTGTCATTGGATTTTCACAAGGTGATTTATATTTTTACATTTTACTATGTATTTTATTTTTATTCACTTTTTGGCCCAGTGCTAAAACATCTTTTATACCTATACATATTATGTAAAAGAACCTGAAAAATATTAAAAATTTTCTTTTGTAGCTTATTATATAATATTTTTATCCTTTGATAATCCAAATACACCGGAAGGTGTAGACGATTCCGTTTCAAATCCAATGCCATCGCCAATGGAAAGCATAATGGCAATGTTTTTAATGAGCATGACGAATTTTGGGGATTATTATGTGGCTTATGAAAGAACAGAGCATGAAATGGAGGCTAAGGTAATATTTTATGCAATTCAGGATTTTCATTTTACACAAGTGTTTAATGTTAAATATTGGAAATCTAGTTACAGATTTATTCAAATACATAAAAGAAAATTCAACTTGTTGATATTTAAATTTGCTCTAAATTGTACGATTTTACATTGTCAGTTACAGAAATAATATTTAAAACAAAACATTGTATTTGAAATGAAAATGATTGAGATTGAGTTGAATTATTATAATTTATAAAAAAATATTGTCGAATTTTATTTGCAGGCTTTAAAATTTAATGCTTAACCATTTTGACTTGAGAGTCTTTGAGTTTGATTTATTTTCAATATGAAAGTTATCAAATTAAAATTTTTCAAAAATACCTATTAAGTTTTTAATCTTAGTAACCTGATCCTTACCTTACCAACATCTGTTTTTTTTTCATAAAAATTTAGGATCAAATAGGTGTAAATGGTAGTACAGGAAAAAAAAATCCGGTAAGATAAGGATCGAATAACTGATGTACCTGACATTAAAAATTAATTTCGAATTATTTTTCCACAGGTGCTATTCGTTGTGTATATGGCAATTGTTGCAATCCTATTAGTGAACATGTTGATTGCCATGATGGGAAATACTTATCAAAAAATTGCAGAAACAAGAAATGAATGGCAAAGACAGGTAATATTAAAAATCCGTGAAGCTAACTTTTTAAAAGAGGTATTGTTAAAAAATAATCAATTTTTTAAAATCTGAAATTGTCCTCATACATTGTAGTGGGCCAGAATCGTGTTGGTAGTCGAGAGAGGAGTTAGTCCCGCAGAGAGATTAAAAAAATTAATGGATTATTCACAACCAATGTCCGATGGACGCAGAGCTTTAGTGTTAAGGCTCCATCAGTCGGTGAGTTTTTTTTTAATATAACGATGTACTGTACAGCTGTACACGAACTAAAATTTAAATTAAAAAATAAAATAGAAAGGTTTTCAATATAACTTTTACGTCCAAGTTTCTGCAGATTTCTCTTGATTCACTGTAGAGCGAAAAATATCTAATTACAATATTTGTGGAGTAAAATGAAATTAAATTGATAGATTAGAACTTGAAGATCCAAAACCCTTCATTTTATTCTGCTAATTCCTTTTTAGTTCTGAACTCTTTTTCCAAACATTTGACTATTATTTTCCCACAGGAAGAAGATAAGGAGGAAATGAAAGAAATTCTTGAAATGAAGAGAATCCATGACAAGTTAGTTAAACGGAAAAAAGATAATCTGGAAAAAGAAAGGGCTGAAAAGGCGAAAGTAGATTCAATCATGATGATGGGTAAGGTGTAAGAAACTGGTGATTATATGGAACAGTCAAAATTATACTACCTATACAAGTTGTTGGACACGAATAAAAATTTCATTTAAAAATGGAAGGGAAAATGGAAGTATTTTACATATTCCAGTATTTTCAACCGACAATTCAACTGCAAAGAGCAGGTACTCAGTGTCGATTCTTTGCAGGCTTCATTAACTTTCCCGACTCTTTTATAATAGTTTAATAGCATATAATTAGAAACACGCACTCCAAGTTACATTGCACTGAAAAAAATCGAAATAATGATACAATGAAGGAAGGGGTTAATTTAATAGCTTTATACATTCAGAAAAGTATCAAAGAAATTAAGGCTTTGAGTTTTATTATAATTGGCAAAGTTGGAAATGGATCAATATTTTCCCGTTATTTCTTCTTTAACTAATTTGAAAATTAACTGAAACCAACCCAAGCTCTTTTCCTTTTTTTTAAGAATTGATAACTGTGTTATGTCTGAATTGTTCCCCTCTTTCTACTTATGCCCTAAGTTTTCTCGTTTTGTTCACCGAGAAAAATAGTTTCTTCGTTTAAGAGGAAAATTCCTTTTATGGAATCCTCTCAAAAATGAGCATATTCCTCTATGAATTAGATTATTTTCCTCTACTTTTAATAGGATTCTTCTTTATTTGAGAGGAATACTTTCTAGAAGAGAATAATCCTCTAAAATTAAGAGGAAAACTTTATATACCGTATTGTAGAGGAAAACTTGCATCGGAATAAGAGGAATCCTCTTAAACGAAGAAAATATTTTTCTCGGTGTTCAGTCTTCAAAGAAAGAATGCTGAAACGAGATGAGGATACCAATGAAACACAAATTGATTGGAATTAAACGCAACTTTATTGATTATAGATAGGAAATAAGAAAAAAAAACAATTACAAAAAGGATTTTTTTGTTAGGAGGGAATTTTTATAGGAGGAAAATTGGTACTGCTGTCTCCTGAGAATTGAGCCAGGTTGGCGATCTTGAACAAAAATTTTCTTAATGATTTACTTCAATTGAGAGTTGATGAAATTCCTATCCAGAGAAGTAGTACCTTGACCTAACATGAGAAATTTTTTATTCCCAATTTAATAGAAATTTTCCTCGTCAGAGGCAGCTTGACGTGACCCTGATTTTGTTTAAAGAGCCAGATTTTGAGGGAGTATCTTAAAAGCTTGGAAAGCACATTGAATTGGGATTATGAATAAGGGATACATAACCCCAAGGGCGTCGATGGATGAGATGGGCGGAGACGGGAAAAGCCAGGGGAATAAACACGCTTGTTGCTTTGCCTATGATATGGTGAACATATGTGATGCATTGTCGTCATACATGTGCATTTGCGTTTGCTTGTACTGATATGGATCTTCGTTCACGCATGTCTTTTATGTTCACTAAAACCTCTTCATATACTACTCTTTATCCCACATAAGGTACAAAAGTCTCGCAAAAAGAGCAATTTGATTTCATTTCAAAAAAGCTTCATTAAATAAAAAAGAAGATCAATCAAAACGTCTTTTGAGAAGACGCGCGGTTGAGCAAATCATTATTTTTTCTATTCATCATGAAAAAGAGAAAATGATTTGCCGAGATTTTAAGACAATTAAACTCAAATGCATTTATATACATATATGAAATAATTTTTCTGGGGTCCCCCTCTTAGGGGCCCGATATACACTTGGTGGTTCCGGAGAGTATACTCACCCTTGCCACTATTTAAGGGGCATCATTTTTCATAGTAACAGAGCAAATAAATAAAAGATGAAGAGATATAAGTAGGGCACATGTTGAACAAAAATCGATGCTATTAAAAAAGGAAATTTTGATTCCAGTTCGATTATTTGATGCGATACCTGGACCCTTAGATGCTAAGATGTGAATACATCTGCTATGATAGAAGCGATCGTACCGAAACCTATTCGAAAAAATAACGTAGGTATAGGAACGTGACCTCAGGGAATAACATCTCCGTTGCATATAAATTCTAATATTTCGTTTTCAAGTGTGATTTTATACGCGTTTTGTGCGTTCTTTACAGTACTGTGAAAACGTATAGCAACCCTGCGTGCCGAGTCGTAAATATTATGAGGGTCGATATAACCGCCTGGGATTTTCCTATCCCAAGAGGCCAAAAGCCTGTTCTGCCAGTAGCTATACATATACAGTATACACAGTACAGAGTACCGAGTACGAAAAGTATCTATATGTAAACTCGATTTATACGAATGGACTTTCACGTTTGTAAATATCGGCATCGCTCTGCCTTTATTTACGGTGCTGGTTTCATTACCACCATTACTAAATGTTTACTCACATTTAATTGAAACCAAATTCGATATACCATTTTCATTCTATCAGCAATTTGATAAATACAGCGCGATTGTTTTTATTCTACTTTCAATTTTCCTGCATCATCGATCCAAATTTATTATTTCATCAGCGAATTGAATAAAATAAGAGGCACATGAATATTCCCCAAATTGTCCTAAATGCCGTTTACTATGTTTGTTACTACATTGAATTCTTATTATTTGGCAAAAAGATCAAGGCATAAAAGCCTTGATCTTTTTGAACCTGTTAATTTTGAGTGATTTATAGCATTGGATCAAGTGTGTTTATACATATGTATTTGTCTCCTCTCTTCCGGTCACGGGGTTCATTTCGCTCATTTCGTTTATTTCATTCGTCTCATTAGTTTAGCGAATAGGGTACGGATATGACTACAAATGATTATAATCCATACAAACAAGCGTCAACGAGCGTTTGAGCGGTATAGAATGGTAAGAATTGTTGTAGGGATCCCCCATGGTGGTTCCCCAGTGAGACTCAAGGGATTTCCTTGACTCCGAGCACTATAAGTCGAGAGCACACCCCTGTTTCCATCCCTGTTCAGCCCCCCTGATTCGACCCCAACCCCCGACCTCTCTGATCTCATCCAGCCTCATCTCCGGAACTCATGCTCATCTCTGACAAAAGAGCATCTGTGCGATTCGATCTATGATGCTTCTGCAACCTGTTCGCAAATAGATTAGCGAGCATGTATACTGTGAATTCATTATCCATCTAATGTAAACATATTGTTGGTAGATGTAGAGCCAAATCGTGTCTAGGGGTGACTCCAGTGTTGCTTTCTCCCCTTGAGACACCGTTTCCATATTTTTATTTTTTTCAAAAAGGCATCAAACAATGCTATCATATTATGAAAACTTGAAAAACTAGTTCTGCCTTTCATTAAAAAAAATGTTTATTTAAAGGACCTAAAATTGTTGAATTTGAAATTGGAAATTTAATGTTGTATCTTTTTGGAATATTATTTTATTATTAATTGTCGGTGAAATGTTTCCGATGCAATGGAAAATATTGCTGGTTAATAATAATAAGGTACGATGGTTTTGGTAAAAGCGTGCTAATTTTGGGGCTGTCATTTAAAAATGAAGGACCAAAAAATTCTTAAAAAAAGCAGTGAAATAATTCATCAAAGACGCGAAGTTTCAGGTCAGGAAATACATATTATATCCTTGATGATATCAATGAATAGATCAGATTCTAGAACCTCTGTACAGGATTCTGTCACTGTAATCTATTTTAGAAACCCGTCTCTATCAATAGGACAAGCGCATCCAGATCTTTCCTCTTACACACTATCCCATCGTCTCCGGTGTCCCTTTCCTGGCGAATCGGGCTTTGCTGAAACCCACAAACCGAATCCAAGGGACTTTCGTCGACGACAATATAATGAGATCAGGATCGTGCGGAATCTGTGTCCCGCTCGAATCGGCCGCAGTCGATCGAATTATCTACCTGACCGGTCGGGTGAGTGCGGCTCCAAGATACAGGGTAGAAATAGAAATCGAAGAAAAGGACGACGAAGGCTTTCAGAAAATGCTAGAGGGAAGAGAGCAAGCGGCCAAGACACGCAGAAGACACCCTTATAGCAAAATAAATAGAGGTAGAAAGGGAGGAAATGACTTGGACGACGCACTGTAATCGGAAAGCGATTTTACCTTCAATGCCATGCACGAATGAAATTTCCGTCGAAAATAATAAAAATGTAGACATGCAATCCTAGAAGAGGCTTGGCTGGATGAGCTGGTTGTTAAAATAAAGAGAAAAGAGAGTAAAATGAAATAATAGACTTTAGAAAGGAAAGGGGGTGAAGAAGAGAAAAATCGTAAAAATAATGGGAAAGCTAGGTTTTATAAAAAAGAAAGCTAAATATTTAAAGAGATAGAAGAAGAAATAAAAGAAAAATTTAAACATCTGATTAAAAAATGAAGCGACCCGGGTAGAAATTGTACTAGGGTCCAAGTGTCAAACAGGTTAATAGCTGTCAAAGTAGAAAGTTGGTAAAAGTGGAGAAGGGTCTTTAAAGACAAAAGACAAAAGGTTGTAAAGGTCTATTAAAAAATAAAGAAGGAGGTGTTAAATGATTAAAGGTGGTAAAAGAGGGAGGAGATTAAAGGAGGTATAAGAAGAGTGAAGGATATCAAGTGTTAGAAAATATGGGTTGAAAAGAGGAAGTATAGATACAAAAATTAAAAATTGTTGAGAAACGAAGGAATTTAATAGAAGAGATTAAGATATATTTACAAGGAACAGAGTAAGATGTATAAAAGCTGCAAAAGACTTTGGTGACTGAAAAGCGAAGATTCTGAAAAGGGAAAGGAAGAGGATGAAGACGAACTAAAGGATTACAATTATAAAACAAGAAAAGAGGGCTAAAAAAATAAGGAAGAGAATATTCAAAAACAAGGAAAAAGGGTTGCAAAAAGAGGGAAGAAAGTTTAGAAGAAAAGTAAGAGGTTTGCGAAGGATAGGAAGGAGATGAAAGTGGAATGGGAAAGAAGGTGCGTGACGATAGCAGAACGCACGATATGGGGGTGGGGTGGAGGTAGAAACTAAAGCATAAGGTCGCTGCGTTGCGTGATCCTCCATTTTGTCTTAAGTCGGTGTATGCGGTTGCTAGGCAACAGCCCTTACGCTCCATTCATTTATAATTCAGCAGCCAATGCGGGCCACGCGGCCCGCACCCTCGCTTGCTCATTCAGCTCACTCCGCTCTCAAATGCTGGAACAACCGTTCCACCTTGTTTCCATAGTGCGCACCCGCAAACGCACCCATCCACGCATCTCTCATCCACCTTCCACCTTCAACTTTCCACCTTCCAACACCGATTCTTCTCGGCACGCAGCCAGTCTGCTTGATAGCGTTGATACCCTTTCGTCCTTTCTAACCACTACCCTTCCATCACTCTGCTTTGTCCTCTGCAGTTTTTCTTCGTTATCACCTTGTTACTCTTCCTGCAGCCGTTTTGCTGCAGGAAGTCTCAATTGCACCGGACTAAGAATGCCTTTCTTCCTTTTTCTACCCTTCTTCCACCTTAGGTCTTTTCATACAGTTGAATGGAAAAGGGTTCAATTCAAATGGTGAATAAAGAATAATATTTAATGTTTGTTTCCTGAACAAAGTTCAAGGTTTCAGAAATGGAGAGTGCTTCCACTCTCAGGCTTTTAGATTAAAAGTTCTAAGTTAAAGACTGGATTTAAAGTTGCCGCACAGAATCATGTCTTGGAAGTAAATGAATTTAAATGGATTGCAATGAAAGGACTCAAAAGTGGATGACCGATGTTTTGAAAATGAAAGCCTTTCCACAGCTGTTTGAAGAATTGACGACAAGAGCTGAAAACTTTTCGACCTTAAGGCTTTCCAACTAAAAGCCTTGGGGTTTTAAAGCCCTTTTAACTTTCCTGATTTTTAAAATTAAAAGATCAAATTAAAAGCTTTTCACCTGCAAACTGAAAATACTCGAAAACATTGAAAAGATAAAAGTGTTTACGTTGGAACAAGATCGCTTTTCTCGCTTTATTCCCACTAAAGTAGATCCATCTTGAAATGAATTCTTCTGACAGCCCTAAGCAGAAAGGGACGTTAAAGCGGAATTGAGCCCTCCTTTTGACCAGATTTAGGGATAACTTTCTCAAATCACGTTACTTATTGTAAATAAACCTAATATGAATTCTCATTTATAAGATATTTTTAAGGGATTTAACAATATTTTATGAGATATTAAGTAATTTTAAGGACTTTTAAAAAGTTTTAAGGGATATCATGAAATTTAAAGTAATTTCGCGAATCATGAGAGTAAGTTTAGAACTTTTTCACAGTTTTATGAGTGAAACGATTTTGAATTAGTCTAAATAGTAAATTGACCTTTAAGATTTATAAAAATGTAAAATTGTTACTTATTGTTAGTATAATAGAAACCTAATTTCCAAAAAAAAATAAGTAAAAATAAGAGCATTGCTGCATTCTCAAGAGAGAAATTCCTATGTATATATATATATATATATATATATATATATATATATATATATATATATATATATATATATGAGTGTGTGTGTATGTGTGTAAATCTTCATTTCTGCTTACATGGAATTCATGAAGTTAGTCTAAAATGCACGCGTGTTGCTTACCTTTAACCAATATGATCATTTATTAATGCCTAACTGTAGGTGGCCAATTAGAACATATCAACACATGAAGGCGAGCTAAATTACTATAACTTCATCTCAACTAATAGAAACGCTGAGAACTTAGCGAAAGGGCAGACACGATATCCTTAATTCGATAACATAAGTTTTCATGTGAAAATTTCGTAGCCTTTGTTAGAAAATGTAAATTGTATTGAAAAATATCGATGAGACAGAATATGAGATAATAATCATTAAGATTTTACTTTCATAAAGTAAAATTTAATTTTCGAGGACAATACATTTCCATTATATTATAAAATGGTAAAATTTAGTAACAATTTAACTACTAATTTCTCAGTGAGGAAGTAAATTATGCATCTTTCTCTCTAGGAGCAATAAAAATGGATAAAGTAGCAATAATTGTATCTCTGTTCACGAGCACTTCATCTTTTCTTGATAAGTTATTAATTCGATTCCATTATCACTCAACGAGAATTTTAACTAATCTTTTTTTAAATCTCCTTATAAGAGTTTATCAAGACGTGCTTTCATTATTTTGTATTAAAGTTGTAGAAACTTTCTTCTTATTGTTAGAATGCATTTCACGCCAAATAAAAAAAAAACACAGAAAGACATTGCATTGTTTGCAAAGTTTTTTAGTTTTAAAATCGCTAAACTTATTCATTATTATATTGTACTATTATATTAAATGGTAAAACAGTTGGTTATACAAAATATAAATACAACAGCAAATAAAGATTCTGAAAATTCTTTAAAATTAAATGAAATACTTTTCAAATCCATTCAAATTCCTTAGTCAATTGAAATCTCTTAAAATTCCTGGTAAATTTCTGCTAGCGGATCTTAAAAAAATTAAAAAATTAAAATTAAACATTAAAAAATAGAAGCATGTAATGAATGAAACTGTGACAGTGTGATTTTGAAAATTGTGCGGCGGGATGGCAGGTGGCGACGATTCGATTCGACGCAATTTCGCGGGTTATGCGTGGACCAAAGGAGTTCAATCCGAGCGTCAACAGAGCAGGCATTACTGTCGAGCATATTGGTGTGGGGAAAGTGGGGTATGTGCAGGGGAGCTTTTGCAAAGCCATCCCTTCGATCCCAGGTTGAAGCCCCTTCAAACCCGTCCTCGCAGCCACTGTACTAGCACCATCAGCCCGGTGAGCGAAGCGAGGAGTTGGCGTCCCCAGCTCACTCGCCTCATGCCATATTCATGGTTCATTATCATAGCGAATCATGGCCCATCAGCTTTTGATTGTCCGCCAGCGTTGTTAGTCCTAACTGCAGTAACCGCGCGATGCTCCAGGATCGCTGTAAAAACATTGCTTTCGAATGGATTATGGCACCTTTTTTCTTGAGCAAAAATTCACAAATTTGGTTGACATAATCTTGATATGCTATATAGATGATATCAACCCGAGTACAAATTGTACTAGGGCTCAAGTCGGGTTCTAAATAGTTTTCCCAACTTTTAGTAGAGCGTTCTATCTAGAAAATCTAGTTTCCCCAATAGCACCTTATTTGCAGCGGAGTCAATTGGGTCAATTTCTACCAGGGAACACTTCATCAACTTCATAAAATCAAACATTATTTGGATCTTGAAAAATTCATACTTCTATAAAATAATTAAAGTGAGAAATATGATTTGACTATTAGTTCAATTTAATAATTAAGCCATTAAAGAGTGAACAAATTATTGAAATATTGATGATGCAGAATCTGAGACTATCGAAAGAAAGAAGATGCCTTATTTCATGTATTATATATAATTAACTTATTCTCTTCTGGCTCAGATATTTCCTTTTGAAAATGTTGAACTGATTCTTTATCTGGTAGCATATTTTGCGATTCTTGAAAGATTCAGAGTCGACTTTTCAATCTCGGAAAATCTAATATTGAAAAAGGAATCGATAGTGAACACGAAATCTCCTTAAATCCGCAAGACTTGGGAAGGAAACTTTAGCGTTTGCTCATATAGCTCGCTTTCATATTAAATATTTCACCCCCTTAACGTTATTTTCCTTCGCTATTCTGTTTTACGCGACACTGTATCTGCTCATGGATATCCCCTTATGGACAATATATTATCAATATATACCTATTATGTACCCCTACACGTATAGCCGCTTAAAAGTATATCCTCGACGATTTATAAAAAAAAAAGCTTTTTATACAAGTCATCAATAAGGGACATACCTGAAATTTTTTAGATTGTCTTTATTATTATTATTTAAACAAATAGAATGCCATGTGGGCGTCTTTGTCAATAGTTTATGCTTATCATAATTTACAAAAAGTAAGCTGGCAGCTCTGATCTCATTTTTATTGTAAAGTACAGCCAGCGAGTACAAATCCAACTAATGCAAGAATTCATTTTCAATATAATCGCAAAAACTCTTTTTTATGATATGATACTTAAAAAGACATATATTCTCGAGTTACAATATAAGTATTTGTAATTGCAAATTAAACTGGAAAGATGAAGGTGACTAATTGAGTGTGAAATGTATCAATCTCCATATAGTTTTGGGTATATGTATAACGTGAACCCTTCGTGTGAAACCGGTTAGATGTTGTAATCAAGTTGGCGCCATGGACGGACGGCAAACGACCTTTTCCTCTCTGTCTCCCATCGGTGCGCCTTGACTCCTGCTCGACCACAGTTTCACATTAAGTATTTACGTTGATCCCAATTTGCGTGCAAGGAGCGTTCTAGGTGGAAACTGCCAATGTCGCGCCTCTACGTAAAGCCCAAAGAAGCGGGTACTTAAGACCTCAGTTTCCGAGGACGACTGGATTATCGTCGGTTGGTCGGATTTAATTTTCCACTTTCTGAGTAATGCATGTTTTACCCACCCTACTTCAGTTCTCTCACTGTCGCTCAAAAATTCGCGAACCTCCTCGAAAACTTATTCCTTCAATTTCTAGTTTCAATTTTTGTACTTTTTCTATATGAGCAAACATATTTTAAATTAAAATAAAAGTATAAAAGAGAAGATTATTTTCTGATTAAAGTACACAATAAAAAATTTCAGCGCAACTCAAATCTCAGACCTCACGACTCTCGTCTGACAGAAACGGATTTTTCTACTTGCGAATCGATACAAATCAATTTAATTTTAAAAGATCAATTTAATTTACATAGTTATAATTATAATTATATTATAGTTATATATTATACAATGTATGACACTTGCCATTGCCAATTATGAATGTTATGTATGTTCGACTGGGAAAAAATAAACGAAAGTGACAATTTCAGCATAGGTGAAAAATAAAGTACGTAGATTTTTCGAAGTGAGAGGGTTTGAGTGGTGGGATTCTCGAGGCTCAATCCTACTCGAACCGCCACTCGAAGGACGTCCCTAATGGGAACAGGCAGTGGGCTGGGATGGGTTGACAATCCTCTAATTACTTTAAAGTAGTTTCCGATTCCCCAGCCGCTACCGTGGTATTCGAAGGGGAGTCGAGTGCGACGTTGAAAAATTTTTACTGCGAACGAATCAACTGCACCGAACTTGGCCGGCTATATCGTGTTGTATGAGGTCGTATCGCCGAATCAATAGTGCCCTGGTAAATGACCACTTCCTGTGAAACTCGCCCGAAACCTCTTGTTAAAAAAGAGAGAGTTGCTATTTTCAAATTGTCAACCTTTCATTCACTATATTTGTCAATTATTTCTAAATAAAGTCTGAACTCCACTTTTCGATCATTCAGATTTAATTTATTGATAATAAATTAATAAAATATCAATAATTGAATTTTAATTAGATTTTTAGGAATTACCATAAGAGTAATTTAGTTTCACCAACTTTAATATATTTTTTAAAGTTTTAAAAGATTTTAAATGATTCTAAAGAATCCCAGCTAATACATTTAAAATATCTTTAAAAAATCCGCAGATTTTATGATGCCTTGCAAAATTTAATTCTGTAGTTTTGATTGAAGTGTGACGAGTCGAAAGGGACATTCGAACTCACTTAGAAGGGTATGAGAGATGTTCCCTATTCTATTGCTGCCAAAAGGGTTCGAAACAAGAACCCTTGCTTGCTTCCTTGAAGTGTCTTTTAACCATAAAATATTAATCAAGTTAAAAAATTTACTTTCTTTCAAGTTAGATATTTTTTCGAGTGTTTTCCAGCTTTTCAGACTCTTCCAGTTTTTAATTGTTTTAATACAAACGCATAGAATTACGAGTATTTTTTATAAAAAAATAAATCTTTACGAGGATTCAAATCCACCCCTCATTTCAAAACCGAATCAGAACCGCGATGGGATTTTTTTCTCGATAAAAAATTATACAAGTCAGAGATTAATGTCGTTGTGGCAGATTTCATTGGTGAGAAAAAAAAATATTTGTTAGGAATTAGGACAAAATGAGACACAAGTAAATAATCGCAAATATGATATTCCTTTTGTGACCAATTCCAGATTGGATTTATGTGTAGAAGACTGTGGTGGCAGGTGACGGCGTGTTGTGAGGTGCATAATGAATAATGCCAAAGCTGAACCACATGCCGTTCCTGTCCTTCCACTTGGCTGACTGAATGACAGCCAGTCTAGGAAAAACTGCTGATTGGCTGAACAAGCTCGTGCCTGCCACGTTGTTCGTGTTTGTGTGTCTACCTTCGTTCAAGTCTGATCGAAATCGAAATACACGGTCAACCTCGACGAGATCGACGTCCCGAAAAGGACCCACGATCTCTTTCTCTCTATCTATCTATCTCTCCCTCCCTCTAGGCAAACCAAATTACATCAACCCTCGAATTTACAGAAAAAAATTCTGATGGTTGAGATTGGATTTCTTTAGGTCATTGGGATAAAGCACATTCTGGGAAAATTTAAGTTTTAAAATTTTAGCAGTCTAGCTTTGCTTCGAGCTGCAAAATTAAAATGTATTCTATTTATTTTAATTAATATATCATTTAGAAGAAGTATGATCTGACCAAAAATGTAATTAATACATTAATTTGTATCTATATCAATAAATAAAGTACTATCTAGTTAAAAAAAAAAATTACCAGACACAATCTCGTCTGACAAAACTCAAGTTGTTTTACTTTGAAATCGATGTCTTATCAGTCCGAATTTTTTCACTGATATTTTATTATTTGTTGTTTCAACAATGTAATTAATAAATTTATTCCAACATTTAATCTACATATAAAGCTGAATGTCTGTATGTGTGTTCTAAATCATTTTATTCGTCTTATTTTATTTTTTTTTCATTTTTTACTTGACTTGGTTCTAAATTCCTTAAAATCAATTAAAATCCCTTGAAAATCTTTAAAAGTCTGAATATTTTGCAAAACTTTTACAATTTCTTGAAATTTCTCAAAACCACCTAAAATATCCTGAAATTCCTTAGAATCATTTGAAATGATATAAAATTTTTTGAAACATCATAAAATCTCTTCATTCGTTAAAACTTAAAATAACTTAAAATGAGATGCTCATCAGATTAAATTAATAACATAATTTGCATCTAAATAAATTTATAAAGTGCCCACTATAATTATTTGACTGTAAAAAATACCTAGAAAAAACGTCGTCTGACCCAGCTTGAGTTGTTCTACTTAGAAATCGACGGAGATCCATTGTCTGACTAATCAGGATGTTTCTACTGTGCGTAGTCGCTTAATTTTTGAATTATCCCATTCATTAAAAAAAGCATATATGTTTATTCTAAATATTTTATTAAATATAATCAATTACCGTGAAAATGGTTTCATAAAAATTTAATTGATAAGAGGTTAGCCAAATTTTGGCTAAAGCTTTTTCGGCGTCTCCAAAGCCGCACGGTCGATGTGATGTTGTTGCTACTGTGATATAAATTATAATTAGTGAAGCAGATAATGCCCATTGAATAAATAATGAACAAGCAACAACAGCAACTATCCGTCACAGTTCCTGCGTTCGAATCCAACAATTCCTTTCGTGGAAAACTTTCATATTTATGCAAAACAGATTCGTTATTTTCGGGATTAAATTACTTTTAAGAGCAGCTAATTTATAAAAATTCTCTAATGATTATCACAAATATTTTTAAAATGCTTTTTTTTTATTTTATACAACTTCTATATATAGTTCATTCGCAAATGTTTTTATACCAGAGCTTAGTCCTATTTTCAAGTGGAAAATATAATAATACTATACGCATTAATTTCCTCGGCGATGCCATTTGAGAATTTTAAAGGAATTAAGATAGAAATAGCGCGCCCCAAATCGAAAAAGGGCTACTAAGATAACTGCTAAAAAAGAAAGTTAAAAAATTATTTTAAAAAACTGAAAAAATGAAAGAAGTTCATTTAACACTTAACTGAATAATTTATGGCAATATTCTAACTATGAAGAATGAGGTCAATAATTGACTGATGACTTAATCGTAAAACTTGATTGCAGAGAAGAGTTCATAAATTTGTAATTATGATAAATGAGAACTACCTTTCGATTAGGAAAATGAAGAATAATTTTTACCCTCTTTAAATTTGGAATAAATTGAGGAAATCATTGGCCTGTGCCACACTCATCTGCTGGGCTAGTAAAATTAAGTGGATAATAATCAAATACGAGAACGGTTAATTCGCTCGCATTCCCCCATACATTAAAGGAGGAAAATATATGTTCATGCCAGGCTGATTCGAGTTCCCACTCCCAGACTGTTAAATATAATCTGGTGTAGTGTTTGTTACTTCTTACTTTTCTATCCCCTGGAAGGGTAGGTTACTCCCAGTTTCCATTTCCCTGTAGGTCTCGACGGTGTAGGCCAGTGAGCGCGGAACAAGGGGTTAATCTTCTTAAATTATTCAGTAGTTCATTATATATGAATAAATTTTCGAGCAATGTCGAGATAAAGCTGCCAAGTTTTAGGCATTCGCTTCGCGCTGAATATTTAGAGGGCACTGTCACGCAATATCGTTATGCTCATCTTCTCGAGTTTCCGAGGTTCTTGTCGTATTTGTTGATTAATGCAGACGATCACGAATCACCACTTCGGGTGATAAAGTGCCCTGAAGCATTTTTCTTAAAGGACTCTAATCATTCAACAAATATTTTATCTTTATTTCCGTTTGGTTTTACAGTGCGAATTCGTGTTAAAGGATTCTCCTCGTAAAAGGAGAAAACTATATTAATGTATTTTTGTTTGTTTTAATATAAAATAAATATTAATATAGTCAAAATTTACCAGGAATTGTCCTGGATTTAAAAAAATTTCAAGTCACTTTAAAGATTTGCAAAAGTGACTTTACAGAATTTTAATGAATTTCAAGTGATTACATGAAATTATATTATAAATTATAAATCAAAGATTGAGTAGATATAAATTTTTGAAAACCAAAAGTTTTATAACTGTTTTGTCAAATTGTAAAAGAGAAGACGTTAATACAAATACAGACAAATACTTTAATAATTTCACACTTTCTGCACAATAAATTTTATATCAGAAGATTAAAAATATAAAATATTGATGAGCAAAAGGACGTAATTTAGTTTTTTCTTAATTTCAATTTACTATCACCAAATATACGTATTTATGGCCAATTTATGAATCATTTTACTTTATGAAACATGTGTTTTTACGTACTCTTGAAAAAAAAAGTAGTTTGATGTTCAATTACATTACTCAAATGAATATTGAATTATATGTTAAAGACTTCATGGCTCTAAAAGTTTGAAAGTTGGAAACTTTTAAGTTTTAATTCTCTAAAGTTGGATGTATCTAATTTTCAAAGTCTTTAACTTCCATCCTTCTAAAGTTAAAACTCTCTGTACTTCGGATCAGTTACCTATTTCCTTTAAAATGGTCACCACAATTTTTCAGTGTTTCATTTAATGTTTTGCGCATATAAACATTAAATACTGAAAAAATTGGCATCTTACATGTCATAATTACTGAATTCTACCTCAAAGTTATTTTAGACTATTATAATTCATAATCTAATAATATCTAAATAATAAATACTACCCTCTTAGGACCTGCTTAGACTGCCCCGCTAACCATCATCGTGTCAAACTAATTAGCGCTAGGTAGATTTTCTAGCTACACGGAAAAAATTATTTTCTTAGATTTTAAAACAGTATTTGCTGACTTTCGGACACAGAGAAGTCAAAGAAAAGTATTATAATATTTAAGTGAATTTCATGAGATATTAGAAAAGAGTTTATTAATTTTTAGAACAGATTTCTAAAAATTTTGGAAATCTGTTCTAAAAATTAATAAACTCTTTTCTAATATCTCACAAAATTCACTGAAATATTATAATACTTTTCTCTGACTTCTCTGTGTCCGAAAGTCAGCAAATACTGTTTTCAAATCTAAGAAAATAATTTTTTCCGTGTAGAGCCCAAATAAAAATAAGGCACACTATTTAGAATTCTGGACTTGGATCCTATTAGTATGTACAATTTCTACCCGAATCAGTATGAATATGCCATTCTAAAATTAGAAACTCTTAAAAGACTGACCATTAAATTTCGAATCGGACAAAAAAAATCAATTTAGCTGATGGAAAATTTTCTGCCACTTTTGGTCTTTTTTTTACCGCACGTCTGTAACTTTACTATTACTACTATTCGCATTGCCGCATTATTCAACGGGATTATTGACGCAACGTCGTACGCTCATGCGCTTTTAACAGAGATGAGAGGCCGATTTCGCAGCAGCTCTGTCTCCATTCTGTAAAAAATCTCTTCGCTTTTCGCTCGATTAAGCGTATAATGGAATGGAAAATATATTCACATATGTGTATGCATTTACATATATACTATATACATATACAAGGAGGGAGAGAGAGATAGATTGAAAATCGAAGGATGAGTAGAGAGATCCAAAGGGATATTACAAGAGTGTGAGATACTGAGAGATGACGGTAGAGAGACCAGCAAAGTAAATCCGTTTCCGATACCCTTTGTAATTTGAGATGATCGGCTTGCCTACCCATAGCGGGATCCGCTTCCTGTCACATATGTCACCCGAAATATCCGTGTACCATGACGCGATTCCAGAATGATGGTATCAAAACCAGAAAATGTAAGAGCTAATGCCTTAAAAGAAAAAAAGGATCTGAAGGAAATGGAAAATAATTGTTAAAGAGATCGTGGTTTTAAATTCTTTTAGAGAGATTCATTTAGAGTATTTAAAGACCACTTAGGTCTGTTCGGTACGCACATACAGACATTCTGTTTTATATTGAAACTGAAGTTTATATATTTAAGGACTAATTATAAAAATATGGAACAATAAATACTTGACAAATAACTTTATAGCAATGTCGGATTTAAATCAAAATCAATTTCTGATATACATTTACCATTGGATGGTGTATACAATTAAACAATTTTAAAAACGCGTTTAAAAATTAAAGTTAAAATGTAAAGTTGCAACTCAGTGAGCATATTAAAGCCATTTCCATTTACGGATCAAATTTCCTTTCTCTATTGGAAGGTTTCGTGGGTTTTGAACCATTATTTTCAACTTTTTTTTTAATTCCCTGGAGTAGTGGGGATGTTATTCTGATGTAGGTAAAGTGGCAAAGAAGGAAAAATCGCGTGAAAAGGGATGGGTGGGGTAGACAAGACGATTTCTTCCGCAGAAAGAAAAACGCATGATTGAGTTTAGAGGAGAAAAAGAGAGGGTTGCGATTATATATGTATACATGTGTATACATATAAATATAAATATATATTCTATATATATAGTTCTGAGGGGAATCACAGAGACTACCACGCCAGCACAAAGTCTGCTAATGGATGTCCATTCCCTGCCAAAGATACTTCCACCTATCCCCTTCGCTCGTATAATCCCTACATGATGAGATAGTGAAAATAACGTAAAGCTCTGTGTCAACTCGAAAAAAGTGCGATTTTTAGCTCATTGGCTATTCTTTCTTTATTTACTTACACCCAAAACACTTAAAATTGTACTAGAGTCCAAGTCGGACATATTCAAAAATCGAAAGATTATTATAGTTGATTTTTCTAAATAGGGCCCTAATTATAGCCTCAGGAATTTACAATTTCTATACTTTATTAGTTATTTTTACGAACATTAAAATTAAAAGACTTTTTATTTAGTTTACTTTTACTATTCTCCGTAAAAAAATATAGGTACATAAAATAATTAAATTTTCAGCACTTCCTTTCTCTCTTTCATTTCCCAACTTTATTTGATAAATATTCATGTACTCGCTTATTGGTATAATACGCGAAATATCTATTTTTGTTGGGATCAATATATTATAAAATTTTTGTGTACATTCAATGAGAATAATAAGTATGGTATAATCGCATGTGGTGTAGAATTATTAAATTATTAATGTTTTATTAAACTTAAATCTAGAAAAGGTTTGAAAATACCCCGATTTGAGCTTTTCCTCTTTATTTTTGTCCTTATCCGGTTAATAAATTTTTTTAATTTACATCCGTGTTGTGGATAAGGTTATTATGAAAGTTCACTGACCTTAATGTATTCCTTTAGAAATCCGGCTTTTATAGAACAAACATAGAAAAAGTTAGAGACTTGCGTTCAGCTCTTAAGGTGCTGCATGTCTGCCAATATCCCATTGTCGTTATAATAATGTCACAATTTCACAAAAGTCCATTGTAATCGCATTGAATTGTTTGTGTTTCGGTGAAGCATGACTCCCCAAACCTATAGACTTTTATACTGGGATATCGTCTTGAACTAAAAAATTCAAAACTTGAGACTGTATTGTATCGTTTTCTTTATTTACTTTTAAAAACAAGCGTTCTTCTTAATTTTTTAATAATTGTGTAACTATTATCTAACATTTAAAAGCCCGTCTATTTAAATACCAGACCATTCAGAAGAATAGTGAAATTCTATATTCACAAATTGCCAGACACCAGCGAATTGAATCTTTTGAAGTAAAAAATTTTATCTCACAAGGAATTAATGCCGTTAATGCGACCTGAAGGGCATGTTACAACTAGTTAGAACCAAACTTGGGCCTTTGTACAACTTCTACCCAGGTTAAGAAAAATCTTAGCAAATATAAATCTAATATGAATCCGATTTTGTTATTAAGATTGGATATTTCTATGTACTAAAATTTTTGAACGTTCAAATGAACGAAATATTTTTTCCTAATTCTATTTTATCTAGAAATGTTATTTCAACTAAAAATAACCATAGACATTATAAATGTCTTCCATATTCTTCCATACAAAATTATTGTTAATGCAAATGAATTAATGTTTTAACACTGTTTATAGTTTAAAATACAATTAATACAAAAATTTGTTCATTTGAACATTCAGAACTTAAACCACATATATTTATTCTCACTAAATCTCGGTCATGATTATTTTCATCGCGAATTTTAATTATTCGGATGATTCGATTGTACGCGAGTTTTACGCTCGGCTTTACCGAGGAAAATATTAAAAATGAATAAAAGGATGGATACTCGATCAGGAAAAAATCTGATGAGGTGCAAAATATATTTTGTGTATTGGGAACCTTCAAAACTGGATTTCAGTTTAAGCTTAAATTCCTATCTAGGCGTTTTAGCGGAAAATATAATATAAATTATTGAGATTATTTTTCTGAACTATTCATTTCGCTCAGTCCATTTTAGAACTTGAAGAAGCTTGAAAAGTTTATAGAATTAAGTTTCTTCAAGGAACAAGTTTCAGCAGCAAGAAACTTTTTATTTAGGAATATAATCTTTTCAGAAATAAGGTTTGTAACCTCAATTAATAAACTTACTAACTTAATAAAACAGATTTTTTAAAGAGGTCATTCAAAAAATACGCATAATATTTTTTTCGACCTTTTTGCTCCTTTTTCCTCCTATTATGAAAGATCGTGATATTTATAGACCCCTCTTGACAAATATGTGATATATTTTCGATTTGCAATGTAAAAAAATTATTTATTTATATATATACAATAGTTTTTTTAACTTCATACGTATTTCGTTTGCACTGAAACGGAATAAGTATAGTTTTAAGAAATTGGCACAATGGATATTCTTAAAGATTAAGTTTTCAATAGAAATTTACCCTTTAAGAGATGTAAAGTTTCTTCATGAAATGAAATGAGGTTGCCTATATTTCAATATCATGATTAATGTGACCCACTTTCTGCATATAGAATAAAATAGATATCTTTGAAGAATATTTTAAAAGATTGACGTGCTTTCTTCATTATCATTTGCATAAATTATTAAATCAGCAGAATCGGTCTTATTGATTCTCGCATATACAACTTTTCAATGGTAATATCAGTTATTATTATGTTTGGAAACGAACAATGTTTGACACGTAACTGTCCAAAAGTAAGGCACTAACTTTTCACTACTAACAGTAGTTTCTGCCTAAAAATTTATAACGCGTTTCCGTTTCTGAAAAAAAAAAGTAATTGATATTATTTTTATTCATTAAATTTTCAATAGAATCAATCCGGTTGTGCTATAAACAATTAACATTTAAATATTTAATGCACTTCTAAATGAAATTGAAAATTTGTATAAAGTAACGTTGGGTATTGTTCATTATTTTGCACTATCGTTACCAGAAAATTATAATCCGTTACCGTTACTGTTAATTTAAAAAAAAATAACATATTACCGTTACCGTTACTAAAAAAAGTAACTTTTCCGATAACGCATTACTGTTAAACACTAGAAATGAAAGTGAGTGCTATTCGTGAGGAAAAAATAAAAAATAAAATAAAAATAAAATAAAATTTTTCGCTCTTCATAGAGCGAAAAAATCAGAAACGAGAAAACTAATCTACAAGTTGAAGGACTTTTCTTGTTCTTGCAGACATTTAACTGACACTTCTCAAATCAGGGTTTCTCGTGTGTAAGTTGACGGAAGTGGAACTTCATAAAAAATGTGTGGCCACGAGGAGAAAATTGGTCGATCGTGGGGTGGGGCGTTATTTCAGCAGAACTTAAACTGTGATAGTGGACAGCAGAGCAACCAATCTAACCCTGTGGACAGACGACAGGCGACGCAGAGATGGCCTGAGGGTGGTGGGGTAGTTCCGGGAACGAGAAAGCCAAGGGGTTAGGTGTCCATTCAAGTGGGGTACAGAAGAAAGAGGGAGGGAGATTGAGTGAAACAAAAATAAAAAGGAAAAAAGAATCAAGAGAGAAAGAAAGAAAAAAAAAAGAAAGAAAGAAAAAGAGAGAGAGATCGAGACCAGTTTGTGGAAGACGAAGGCGGAAGTGAAGAAAGAGTCATGACTGCCGGCCAACCAGAGATGCCACACAAAAGAGGTAGTACCACATGAAACTACAACCACTAAATCCGCAACTACAACTACAGCTACAAATGCAGTAAGAAAAATATAGCGCTGACCATCAGACAAAATCAAGCAACTTGAAACGAGACCATAAAGGGGCCAGAGTAACCCGCCCCCTTCTATAATGTCACGTCACTACCTAGAAAAGAAAAGCGCGTTAATCTTTTAAGAGTATTGGCCAGTACTTGAGTCAAACCAACACTGCTTCAATGGTCGGGGTTCTGCGAGCTTTTCATACCCCACTTTCTTTATTTTTGTTACTGATGTGAGTTGTGAGCTAACTATCGTCCCTCTGGAGTAGTTGAGTCCGGAAAAGATTATTTCAATTAGCTTTGTTTCTCTCCAGATGCAAACAATGCATAACATGAATGTTTGACGAGCTGATGTTTGGCGACAGATTTCTGATGGCTGAACTCTTAAAGTTGATGGCTCTCAATTTTTTAAGTGTTCTCTTTATAGACGCCTCCAATTTTTCCACTATCCCGACCCATTGAGAGCATATAGTATATCCCCAATCTGACAATTTGCAATACAAGTGCGCAAAATAATTTGAAGTTTTTAGAAACTTCACCGGATCAGGTTTTCGGGATGTTCAGTTCCGGTGGTTGTTGCAAAAAAGATGTTGTTTTCAGTAATCTAACGAGAAAAAATTATCTTTGAGATTATTTGGGATTTGTATGCTGAAGGTTTTAAAATTGAAATTAATCCCACTTTTCAATCCTCACATGATGCATCAGGAAGGCATAGTGGAAAACACTTAGTCGATAGATGAATAGGTGATAGGGTAAAAAAGCGTTAATAAGATAACGTGGGGGCTTGGACTTGGTTAGGGGATTGGGGGCGATTTGAAGTGGTTAGAAAAGAAGGACGGAGTTTTTGTATTATACGGGGATTATCAACCTGCTCGGGAGCCGATCCATGTGCTTATGGGGAACCCTATGACGCAGTAGGTGCCGAAGGGCGAAGGGGGTTTTTTCGAGTTAGGGAGTAGTCGTGATGCTATGGGGGCACATACGCACGCACATCGTACACGGTTCGTAGTCCCCTTGGGACGAGGCCGCTCTTTATGCTCGATATAATACGCTCTCAAAACATACACACTTCGCTCGCTCTCTTAATGTCCACCTATTCTCTCTGTCTGCGTACTTTGGGGTTCAACAATAAACGTATGTATATGTATACTTGCACGCGACGCAGCGTGCGTTTTTCAGTTCATACTATGTATATAGAGCTATACACTACTGTTATGTGACAATTCATACGCTTACTGCACATGTCCTCAAATTGCAATCAACCAAACGATCTCTGGCACCCCAAAAATTAACTGATTAGTTTTATTATCTACTAGCAGAAATTTACTCGGCGTTGCCCGGAATTTTAAGAGATTTCAAGCTATTTCATAGAATAATTTTAAAAGATTTCATTTGATTTATGGAACTTGATTTCAAAATATTTTAAACGATTTTAAGCAATTACTATAGGGATTCTAGAGATTTTGTTAAATGTAATGTTTGCTCTAGTTTTAAATACTTATAGATAAAAATAGGCAAAATTAGAAAGATTTATAGAGAGGAAATTTATGTAAAGATCTTAAATTTTTTACTCTAAAAATGTGAAAATATTATGTCTTTTTTGAATGAGAGAGAAAGAGATTTTTTGAAGAAAGACATGTGATATAAAAATGTATTCTTTCAAGTACTCAAGTGTCTCCAACTGCTTCGCCCCTCGAGACTCAACTGGCTTCATTGTCCTGTGTGGCTTTACTAATTATAAGGCGATTCTTCCTAACCACTGTCGTCATGGCTCCCTCTGAGTAATCCTGGAACGCTTTTATTTCATCGAGGGTTTGTCTATCGAGAGCTAATTTCAAACCTAGTTGTTGACTCTTTACTTTTTCCCTACTTTCAGTGTTTCCCTAACTTGTATAACATTTCCTAATCTAGTTCCACTTCAAACTTCAGACTTCAAACTTCAGTTCAATGAAAATAATGTAATTTAATCTAATACAAGCAGATAAACCAAAAGCAACTTTTAATCACTGCGCTGTATTTTCGAAAAAAGAACAGCAATTAGGAAAGGAAAAATGGATTTTTTTCGATATGCAAATCTTTATTCAAGTTTCGGTTTATTCCTTAAGATATTGAAAAGGATCGGTGTGAGGGGTGCTGTCGTGTTTCGAACACTTGAAATAATGCAGGAGGAAATTGTAGACGGCTGCATTTTGTGTTCGATTATGTGAAACTGCATCCGCAGACTGTTTTATTCACGTTCGGCGAAGCGCAAGCTAAAGTATACAAGGGGAACAAATTTGTATAGAAAAGAGATGTCAGGTCTGCAGATTCTTGAAATATGTATCATAAAACGCACGCACATTCGATTTTCATAATCAATTTGTATAAAAAAGTTTGCACTATAATATTAAATTGGGTCTATTATAGTTATAGAAGAACTATGAAAGTTCTACCGCATTTCCAATACGGAAAGTAAGTTTTTTTCTTGCTCCTTTTTAACATGTATTAAATTTTCGAAAATGATTTAGAATTTTCGAATTATTGATGCACTTTTAAATTTAATTTATGTTGATTAAGATTGATTAATGTTGTCCTGTTTAAATGCTTACTTATATTGGCAATTTATAAGACGTTGGCAGAGTAAAAATAAAAGCTTACGCACGCTAATCAAGATGCTTACGAAAGCTTAATCCGGACTTAGCGGAGACTTAAATATTCCTTGTAAACTCCAACCGACTTGGGGATTACTAAGTGGAAGCCATGAAGGCTAGACTTTGCTTGAGAGCACCCAGAGAAGCAACTCTGTTACGGGATAAGGTGCAGAGAAGTTTCCTTGGTCGACCTTATTATAGGGGAAAATCATCGATCAGGAAACATTTATGAAAATGAAGGGAACAGTAAACTTCCCAGCTATATTAGTAAGATTTGAGCCAAACTATTACCAAAATTGTATAACTACTAAGATCAGAATTTTTATTTCATATTTCCAAGTAAAGGTTCAAGCTTCGAATTTGAAAACATTAAAAATTAAAAGTTTGAGAATTTCTTGAATGATTTAGATATTAAAATCCGTATTTTTAAAATTAAAGTCTGTTGATGTTCTGAACTTGTAAATCTTTGAAGAGACACGTTGAATATTATGACACAAATAATGGAAAACACACGATTAAAAATAGCATACAAAACTAAAATGTGATAATAAAATACGTCTCGCCAATATCTTGTCTATGCTTTCTGCATGGCGGTAGAGTAATTAAAGTTATGTATTATAATTAAAATATTGAGTTATTGCGTTTTTCAAAGTGAACCTCAATTTTTTCATAATTTATCATGAGAGGAATATAAATTTATATTTTTAATGTTTTCTCATCTGTCCACAATGTCATAATCCGTGACAATTGTCATAAATACGGATGCGCCAAATTTTCCGCTGCGCGTATTTAAAATCATTTAAAGAAAACTCTTTAATGATATTTTTTCAGTAATGAAAAAGAATTAAAGAAAGAAGTATGATAAAATCGAGAAGGCTTAATGTATTTAAGCTCAGACAAATTAACGTGATAGCGTTGACAGGAATGAGAAAGACGAAAGTTGACATTTTTTCTCTCTGTTTTCCAGCCACCTTAATGGAGCTAGCCCACGAAAGTCCACCCTCGTTCTCCTCGGTGTGACTTAATTGAAAAAATATGAACTTTCTCCCCCGTCGCTTGAGAGCACTTTCCAAGAGCAATGTCGCAGGTTAGTTCTCGCGTAATTATAAAAGATCGCAGCTGGTGGGCGAAGAGATTAAGCGCACCCCGATTATATTTATTATATAATATATATTGCTCTAAGAAAATGGATTCAAACCTTAAAAGTTACACTCAGCTTACACACGAAAAATCCCCATATTTTAAGCACTAATTTTGATACTTCAGATTAAGAGAATTTTGTGTAATAAAATGTCAAAATCCTCAAATACATTTTAAGGATTTCAATATTTTTCCAACGATTTGAAAAGATTTGAAATGTTTTTAAGAAATTACGAGATTACAGTATCTAAATAAAACCTTACATGTTAATATTTTACTGCAGATTACAAGTACCTATTCTGTGCAAAAAAATATGTCCCCTTCCGCTCCGGTCTGACAACCTAGCCAATTTTCTCCGGGCATGTTTGTTTCGTGGAAAAATTGCTTTCAAATATGTGAATCCTTGAAGGCAATTTTCAAAAAGTGCTAAGAATTCTAAATTATTTTACAAGACTTACAGCAAGATCGAGTTGTAAGAATTAAGAAGCCTACATTTTTCATTTTTCATATAAGTGGGATTGCAAAGAGGGGAATAATTCCTAGTGGCTGTCATTCGTAAAAGAAGCGGAAGTGGAAACAGGATATGACAAATGACAGAGATGTGCGGCTTCGGAGGCTGTGTGTTGGCATGATGTACTTTGTACACTGCTAGTTGGGCGCCGAGGGAGAAACATCGGTACACAACGGTACGAAACAGGCCAGAAGGGGATGAGTTTGGAGGGGACGATTGTGTTCTGTTTCATGTATAATTCACTCCATCGCTTGGGTCATGGGTGTCGCGTCGGCAACTCCTGTGTGTCGTGGCACGGTTATGTGTCTCATCTCTTCCACCCTTTGGTGTCACGGCATCTTCAAATCCTGTGACCCCTCTCTTTTCTTTTACTTCGTTGGTCCATTTCACTCCTTACAATTTTACCCCTTTTCACATTAACAAACCTCTGGCCTCTCCACAATAATGGACTCTTTGTGGTTCAAGAACAAAAAGCAATAAAAATTGTACATTTATATTTCGATACTACTAAACAATACACTACAATTTCAATGACTTCAGCTCAGTCTTAAATTAGTTATCTTCTCATAAAAAAAGAATTGCGACTAGTATATCGAAAATGGATTTTCGCAATCACGAAATTGGAAGATATATTCTCTTTTCACCTATTGTTTGAATTTGTATTTGCCGTCTGTACTTTAAAATCGATTCAAAAGAATTCAGAAGAGTTTCAAGATTTTCAAGAAATATAAAAACATGTATTTCAAAGGGTTTTCAGGATTTAATACTTTTAAATTTAAATATAAGCTCACGTCATATAACATCTTTTTTCAATAAAATATTATTATATGTATTTATTAAAAAAGAAATATTCGAGAGTTCAATAAAGGGATAAAGTAGTAATCAATTTTCAATTAACGGGACTCAATGTTCCAATAAGACTCGTGTCAATATATAAGTATGTATAGTATTCTCAATGTTTTTTGGGGCGTCTCAACCCCACCCCGTTAATTCTGAATGATCGCAGATTGGTAGCTAACCAAACTGAAAATCAAACTAATCGTTGGTCCCCTCTCAAGTGCAGTGAATTGTGTCCTCAGGCCATTGGCAGGAAACGAGTTTGCATAAGTGTTACGATACTGCAAACATGAATCGAAACACAAAAGCTACGTGGCTAGATTCGCCTGCCACATGTTCCTGCAGACTATAAAGTCTATAGTCTAGTCAATTGACTCAAATACCTTGCTTATTCAGACTAATGAGTTCCACTTTGTTATCAATTGTTTGTACAATTTCTTTTCAAAAAATAAATATAAAAAAATAGATTTTTCATTATTAGTGAATTTCAGTTTAACAAAATATCATTGATCTATGTTTATCATTATATCAAACTAGCAAAAATTTATCCGACGCTGCTCGGGATTTTAAGAGATTGTAAGCCACTTTAAGGAGTTTCAAGGGGTTGTAAAATACTTTAAGCGTTTTCATAGATTTTAAGAGAGTTTAAGGATTTTAAAGAGATTTCATGAGATATTTTTAAATAAAAATGAAAAAAATTAAAGATTTTAGCAAAGACTTTCAAAATATCTATAAAAAATTCCTAAGACAAATTTATGACATCCTGCAAAAAAAGATACTTATAAATATATAAATATTAAAATATATTCGATAATTTAAATAACTACTTATTTATTTACTTTTACACCACAGCTTTTATATTGAAACGATATTTCCTTTTAAAATCGAATCTTGAAACAGTTCGCATTTTACCTAATCAAGATTTCAAATCTTGATGAAAAATCCTATTAGTATTATTGATTGAATCTATTTATTAAGAACAGGAAAAAATACTTTTCCTAATGTGAACTGATTGGTTTGCAACGAAAGACAACTGCCTCTCGTGTCGCACTGCTTACTCACCAGTTGTTGATAAGTGGTCTGAATATTTAACGAAGCATGTAACGAAACATGATTTTTCTGTTTTGGATAAGTGATCAGTGCAATTCGTGACAATATTGCATTTTTTTTAATTTCACGTCAGGTACGATAAAATAGAGATCATGACTATATGTTTGTGTGGTTCGATAAAACCCTTTTATGTAATCTGGAGTAACATAATCCATATAAAAGTATATTGTAAGTATACTAAATACTATATGTATGTATTTTCAATATAACATTTGCTTGGAAGATTCAGCAATAATTGGTTTCTAAATTTGTACTAATGATACTTAGTAAAATGATTGTAAGTACAATAAATGATGCAACACAAATGATTATAAATAAAACGGAATAAATAAAATTGGATGGGGATCTAGTAATTATACAACAAGGCTTATCAATAACATCAAGATTTATTTTATTATACTATAGTATTTATATTTGAATAGGTACTTGGAACAAAGTTGGACACGAAGTATGGTAAATGAGTTTATGGCACATGATATGTACAGTATGGATCGAGTCTCTCGCGACTCATTTTTCAACGTTGCGCGCAATTTGGACTTTTTTAAAATCGTATTTACATCACAATTTTCTTAAGAGCATACAATTCTTTACCCATTTCATTCCTCACTAATTAATTTCCACCATCGTTATTAATTTTTTCCACTTAATCAAGTATAAAGTAAAAGTATAATTGCGATGAACTTAATTGCTTCCGTCTTTATGCTGTCCTAATGTTTTTACAGAAACGATCTAGTCGACGCAAAAAGTATAATAACATCCACGTGAAACTGTATTCAAGGTAAGTTCGCGCGTAATCGTCGACCCTGAAATAGTGAAGTTCAACTTCGAACTTATTCCGCCAAATTGTGCGCAACATATTTATATATAAATTTCTACGCTTCCAGGCAATTCAACTAATTTTTTATGATATGTCTTCGTTACATTCTTTAATCATTTTGCTGTTTGAGTCTCGCTCACAAAACTTTATAGATGTTTTTACTAATTTTAATTGTTTTTTTTTTATTTTTATTTTTTACAATTACCAATTTGATGGAAAGCAAGATTTAAAATTTTTAAATTTTGAGCAAATTTGATTTCTGAGTAAGACTCTAACATTAAACAATTCATTTTGGCTTTCTTTTTTAAATTTGTATAAACATTTAAACTAAACGTAGATCGTTGATTTACATTAGCCCATAATCGCTGTAACTTTTGTACAAATACTTTTCGGTTCTAATTTCTAGTTAGCTTTCTCCAAGCGTCGCGAATTATCTTTTTTGGGTTGCATAATTACCTTACAGCGAAACGAGAAAACCGAATCTGATGGTCAGTATAGAATGATCTTTGAATCAAGAAAATTTCAATAACAAAACCACACATAAAAAGGTTAAAGACTTGTTCGGAGACTTTTTCAGTGTTCCTATATGTAGATTCATCTCTGGCTCGTACAGCAAAATTCACACTCATTTGGAACTGCCTACTTTACGCACATGTAGCAGAATATACTATTTTTCAGGTGATGTCTATTTTCCAGATGAGGAGCTATTTTGACCTTGAATTCAGATTCAACCTCTTAAAATATGTAGGAATTACAACAGTCTTCAAAAAAGTTCACGACCATTTATTTGTGTGGTTGTGTAATATTTCAATTGTATTTATATTAAAATCAAGTCAGAGTCAAATTTGCGAATTGATAGCCAATGACGATCATGTTTCTCTACTTGGACCACATTTTTAAGGTTCCTGTACAGACCTAGGTTTAGGAGGTTGCGTGTTTTTCTTCAACGCTTGGAAAACAAGGACAAAGGCAAGAAAAATCCTGTCATTTATCCCTTGTTTCTCAGATATTGAAGAGATATACGCAATTTCCCAATCCGAGACTGTTCTCGTATGTGTAGAATGATATTATTAGAAGTATAATGCGATATGATTTGTTACCCTGTTTAAATACCTAGCGAGTATTTGCCATTCAGAAGTAATATGTTCTTGTTTTACAAATATACCGACATTGCTGAAATTAATAATCTAATCATCTTCTACAAATATTCAATTAATGACATGACTTTCTCTGCAGAAATTGTACATTAAAAATTGGATAAGAACAAATTTACATTTATACTTTTTAATTAGACATCAAATTCCAAAATACTTGGATAAAGTCATAAGAAAGGAATTTTTTAATTTTGCCCACTGAAATTCAAACGATATTGTAATTTTATCTTAGGAGATGAACGCTCTTGTCGAATTGAAACTTGAATGGAAGAATCCTGAATAAATAAAGACGATAAACGTATTAGGGATTATGATAATGTAATAAAATTACATATTATGATTCTAAAATCCACATTCATGATCATGTTACAATAATTCACTTTCAACGATCGAAATTATATTGATTCGATTATGAAAACATTCATCTCCTGAACTGCGCTGACAGAAGTTACTTTTAATTTAGTTTCGATTTAGTTTCAATTATGACCAATCGAAATATTATAATAAAACAGTAAAATTCTGAAATTTAACATGTATAACATGTCACTTCACTCGATCTGACTCTGAATTTGCGGACAATATTGAAAGCCAATGTCGTATATTTACATTTACTGGGGAAAAAGTTTTGAGAAAGCAACGATCGAAAGGTAGCTTAAATACTATATTGCACTAGAATTTCATTCGACTACCTATTGTATTAACCGAATGGTAATTAGACTATTATTTCGCTAGAAAATACTTAGTCTCTACATTATGTACAATTTAAAAATGACTATACCTGTTTCTTTTAAAGAACATCACCATTCTTTTCAAATTTCCCACTTGTAAAAAGAATTAAAATTTAAATTATTAATTAAACAAAATATAAATTATTCACATTTTCACGGTTTGTTGTTTTTTTTATTTTAAAAAGAAATCTATATATTTTTATAATGACTACAATTTTAAATGAAATTATAAAAATGTTTGATAGCTCTTCAAACCTTTTTGTACAAAATCATCTTGTAACAAAACTGCAAGCACTAATGTATTTACAGAAATGTAAATGCAGTTGACTCTGACTAATGCTAGTTAAAATACAAAAACTAATAGCAATTATTAATACAATTACTAAAAAAAAGGCCCGTGATGGGGGGCGAGTTGTGACTAGAAGTGTTCACTATGGAAAGTGTGCGGTTAGTCAGAGTCAACTGTAATTAGAATTTGAAAATTATTGATTTTCAGATATGTATTCAAAAATGTGCGCCAATCTTGTGAATTTTACGAATAAACGTAAAATTGCTCAAACATTGAAAACTTTAATTCTTTTTTGCAGAAAAAATAGTAAAGAATAGTTATAGTTCTTTTTTATACATTAAGGTATTTTCCCTTGTGCTATTGCTCAATATGTACGGCTACGTTACACACATCGGCGCATAGACTTTGCTTTTTCTGAGATATTATAGTCTCACCGGAAAGAGAAAAAGAAACGAATCGATATGCGCACGACGTCGTTCGTTGTTCGATTTAAAATGTCGTGAGTTCCACCAACGTATATATATATAATATATATTATATTTCAGTGAAAGGTGAAACTCGCGAGAGATTATATATATATTCTTTTCACGAAGAGGCATCTTCGGAATAAAAGGTCAGGTGATTTGCATTTTGCGGAAATGATCGTGAGTTGAATTTCCCGCACGAAATGTGACATAGTTTGGCGCGAAAATTCAAAAGACCGTTTCACGCTTTGCGAGATCGACTAAATTCTAAGGTATTGCTTTAATATGATATGATACAGTCTTGTCACTGATTGTCCAATATCACTACGACAAATTATTTCCACTGTTTACCACTGCGCAGAGCGTCACTTTTTTCATTTTTTTTTTTTTTTTTTCATTAGGAATTAATATCACTTTCTTGCACGGCACGAAAACCGCACATCGTCTTTAATAACAATAGATACGTACATTATATGTATTATGTTTCGCATTGTACTTTCCATATCTGCAGAACGCAGACGTATTTTAAATTGAGAATCGATTCTTAATTAGCGTTATAAGTATTCGGCGCTTCGTTTTTTGTTCAAAACAACAAAAATCCTAAGAGATTAAAATAATATCATTTCTCACGACCCAGTAATCATAATTATATATACGCGTTGCATGCATTAAATATAAAATAGTAAATACTAAATAAAAAGATATACTAAAACAACGAGATAAAGTTAATAAATAAGATATATTATATATGTAGTATAAGTAAAAAGTAAATCGCAAACAAAATAAAATTGTAATCTACATGTTGAACAAAAATAAAATTAAGATAAAAATTTATTTTTCGAGTAACATAACATTTACATAATATGTTTACTGGGTAAATAAAGTTCACTTTTGTAAAGTGGCTAATATAAATGAATGACTTGATAAATCAATGTTCTCTTTAAAATCCGTAACCTAGGGTTATTTGCTAAAAGGATTACAAGAACTGAGGTAACATATTGATCATATCATACTTTTCTGTAAGTAGTAGTAAGTAGCGAAGGACAAATTCTCAGTATTAGTACTATGTACTTATAAGTTTCGCCGATCGAGGTTCGTTTATATAGTCAAATAAAAGTGAAAGTATTTTTATAACAATTTGATTCCCCATTTTTACTAGATTTCTTGCACTCATAATGAGCCAAAAAAAATGAAAAAAAAAAACAATATTGGCGAAAAAATCGACTGTGTCAAAATACAAACTTGAATCCGAAATTTAAACTTTGATCCTCTAAAAAAAAATTCAAGAAAACATTCTTCAAAAAGAAGACTCCACAACTTTCCTTTTAATTTTTTAATTTATACTGCATCCTTTTATGCACAAAATTATTGATTTTATTGAAATAACCAGAACGTCCACGGTCAGGTTATTATAAAATAAACTTTGATTTAATATAAGATTTTATCAGAATAACTTAATCCTTGGGATCAATGAATCTGGTTTTAACGGCTTTATTTGAAACTCAAACTTTATATTCAACATTCATATTGAAATATCCAGCCAATCCACTGCAATTATAGGTATTTTAATTTTATATTAAAAAAATTTCTTTTCTCTAGTTTACACTAGAGCGACGCCAAACAACGCAATATTTTTATTTTTGATTACTCCCCTTCTAAACTTGTTCTATTTTGATAAAAAAAAAAAGAAAAAAAACACAATTGCATTTTTTTGAGGCGCATGAATATCCCCCAAATTTTTTCTTTTTCGAATCTTCATTTTACAGAAAGTCTTTTGACTGAATCACAATTTGCCCGAATTTGTATTGCTCAGAATTCTCGATAGAATTTTTATTCTTTAGAGTAGTCACATAATCTAAAATTCTTTTACACGAAATGCCATCTGTAATATAATCCCCACTAGTGACTCAATATCGATATCGAAATATAGTAATTCGGAACTATAAAAATGAGGGCAAACAGTAATTCAAGAAAATTTAAATAGAGTGAAATAGAAATTCAGAGAAATAAAAATTAAGGTACATAAATTGTTATTCGGTCAAATGAATTTCAGTAAAATGAGGGTTACTAGAAGTAGAATTTGTGAGGTATTCATGCGCCTCATCTTTTAGGTCCCCCTAATTTGTAGTTTGCACTAATTGTAACTCTTTTACAATCTAAAACAAAAAGAATAAAAAATCAATCCTATCGCAATAAATCGATTCTCAACATAAACTCCATCCGAGAACATCTGAAATCGTATCAAACGACCCATAATTCGCAGTGTTACGTGTGTACAAACATATCCCATATGCATAGCCTGCAACAGCTGACTGTCAAGCCGCCGAACATTCTCGATCCCCAAAAACCACCTGAACTACTCTCCGAATTCTGGGACCATGAAACCATTAATTACTATAAATTAATCCTCATTCCCTGACATATCCAGAGTGCAATTCAAAATTCAAGGCCAGCCCTGATATTCATTCAGTGGTTCTGGTTTGGGTTCGAGACTCGGCGGCGGATACAGTCAGTTTTGCTGTCACAAGCCGCCCTCGGGTCAATGTTGAGCTGCGAATTTCATGCGCTTCTGCTTTTGTCGCTGATTACAAAACCAGACCCTTACAACGTTTTTCTTTAGATCCAACTTTTCAGCAATCGCCGCTATTTTCTCCCCAGAAGGTCTCGGCTGAACAGCAAAGTATGCCTCCAGCGATCTCTTCTCCGGGGCAGCAATACTGGTTCTTTTGCGTTTTTTCTCACCAGCTGGGAGAACCGAGGGAGCATCTGGGTCTCTACGTTTATTTTTCGCCTGAGCCTCAGCTTCTTCAAGCCAGGCTTGAAGAATAGGTTTCAGAGCAATCATGTTATTGTGGGAAAGTGTAAGGGATTCGAAACGGCATATCGTTGATTGTGAAAGGGCCCCAACTCCAGGAAGCTTCAAGTTTGCCAAAGCTTTTCCAACGTCTGCTTGCGTCACTCCAAGTTTGATGCGCCTTTGTTTAAACCTTTCGGCAAAAGCTTCGAGTTCTCGCGGGTCTGTATCGGCGTCTGGGTGAAGCCCTGCCGCGGCTGCAGCTGCGGCGGCTGCAGCCATCGCGGGATGATGATGAGGATGAGGTACGCTGCCGCCAATGTTACTATGGTGATGATGATGGCCCATCATTCCGTTCATACCACCGTAAACTGATGGCCCGTGGATTCCGCCGTGATGTCCACCTCCACCACCTCCTCCACCCCCTGAACTGTCCGACATCGGGGTTAGAGTTGTCATCGAGTTCGCTGGGTCCAACATATCCAGACTCTCCATTCCAGGATGACTCATCTGCAAGATACAACCCACGTACTTTTAATTCGCGCGATTGCCCGAATAATTCTCTTGGTTTGCGGTTTGAAACGCTTGTCGCGGGATAGAGGAAATTTGGGATGAGATATTTGATCAAATGACCAAGTGAAAATGTTCTGCCAAGTACATGAATGTACAAAATGCAGTGAATGTGCAGAACACAGCAAAATAAGCTTACCATAGAAATAAATTATTGATTAAGAAGTCTAGAATGTTTTAACGACTGCTAGTATTTACTGAAACGAACTTCTTTCCTATTCATAAATTGCATGACGATAAGTACTTTACATCATTGATAATATTCCTCAATAATTTTTGTTTCGGATTCTATAAACCATAGCGTAGCCTGTTTACGTTTCGGAGACTCTTTAGTATTAATCGAATTAGAGAGATACCCGAAACGCGGAATAAATCCAGAGTTGTATGTATTTTTCAAGGAAAAGAAACTCTACCAACAGACAAGCGTTTCAACCTGACAATAAAAGGACACAATTGATATATCTGTATGTATACAATTAAAAATATGGAACATAGAAATATAAATTTTTAATTAGGATGGGAGATGATACAATACGATACATGTTTACTTCTAAAAATAGCTATAAGAATGAGATTTTATCATTTTGTAAGATATTCCTGAAAGAGTATAGTTAAGTTGGAAGAGTTTTAAGAGTTATAATACACATAGAATAATAAAAGACTTTCTAAATGACTTGGAAAAAGTTAAGTGCTTATAATACACTTTACCTCATTGTATACAGATAACAATTGTGATTTATATATGATATATATGATATGATATTATATTTATGATAACAATTCTCTGATTTGCTCAATTCTTCCGGCCGAGCCCTGCAAGTAGCCAAGTTTAATAACTAAATTGCTCTTTCTCATCCACTCTATAACCGAGGGATTCACCAGCTACCCTCTAACCACTGGCACGCGCCTCCAAGAGGGGCAGTTTCAGTTTACGTTCGTTCAAATGGAATCATGTTATTTTATAAGATTAAGCTCAGTACGGTCCAAAGCATGCTCGATTAAACTCGAATAATTATTCGAGTCACCCTCCATTGCACGATGAACAGTGATCGTTAATAAAAATTAAATTAGTTTGATTTCGTCATTAGAATTATATTAGAATTTAAACATTTTAAAATACTTATTTTCACAAAATAGTAGAAATAAGTAATATATGAATGAAAATCATCGACTAATAGTTTAATGGACGTTTATCAACTATATTATTAACAATATTACTATGAAGATTAGAGAAATTATGTATAATTAATATTACAGATTTCAGGAGATTTAAAACAAATTAAAAACGATTAATCTTTATATTTTGAATATATTTTATTGAAAAGAAGGAAAGTTATCGTTATCATTAATGGCTTCTCTACATGAGGAAGCAAGTCATATTTACTACACTAGAAAGGAATAAAGTGCTTATTAAAATAATACTAAAGTTGATACAACTACACAGCAAGTTTTGAGAGTACATTTTCAATAAATTTTAAGTGAAATGACTAATTTTGGCTCATTGCCATTTTATTATTCAGCCAATTGAGAAAATCAATTTTCAGAGCGATATATTAAATAGGCGCGGAAAATACCAGGTGACTATCGGCGTGCATAATTATGCAACACGTGCCGTGAGCATCGTCACCAGCGAGAACCACAGCCGAGAGCAACTCTTACAAATTATTTATGAGCCACCTCCGTATTTTTTTCATATCATGCACAAAGTCTTCTGACACTTGTAACACCTATAAGATAATTTCATTATCCAGCAGGTTCGATATTAATAATCATGGAGTGCATATTTTAGTCAAATAATAATTAAATCTTATTAACTGCAAACTCCTATTCATATTTATTCAACTAAACTGCATCACATGCTATGGGGCGCATGAAAATACACTAAACTTTATTTTTCATAAAACTGATTTCATCTATTAATAATCTACCTACTATAATTTTTTTTTTTTAATTTCAATTTGAAATAATAATTATTTTTCCGAATCACTACTTATCACAATTTCCATTCATCCAAATATAGTTCCATAACTTAAAATTCAACTCGAAAAAAAATTCTACAAACTTATGGGTATTTAAATGTTTTGCTTTGTTTTTTTTTTCAAAAAAAAAACGAAAGAAAACTCAAATTTTTAGTTTAAACTTCTATAACTTTTGACCAAAATGAGATATTAAAATTTCTTCTTAGATTCTGGTAACATTTAACGAGCTTAAATGTATTTTTCATGAGCAAGAAACACCTACAATTCATAACTGTAAATCTTAAAATGCAATTCACTCTTAATAATCAAGGATGATAATAATAATAAATAATAGTAACAGTAACAGTAACAGTAACAGTAAAAATAAAAATAATAATCCTCATCAGCTGTTCCTCTATAACGAGGAATACATAATACCCCTAGTTTTCATCCAGTGTCGTTAAACTCCTATAAGAGAGGATATGAAGGGTCTCCCGTAAGAGATAGAACCTAGGTATTGCGTAGGAAACTCTGAAGCGCGATTTCGGGTTATTCGGGGAGGCCCGGGACTCTCCTGTAGTTACATCAAAATTGCAAGGGGTGTCTCGATGGCAAACACGAAGTGGCCGAGGGGCTCACACCATGCATTACATAGACATGCACGTATAAATATATACTTGAACATATATGTACTCACATACATTTATACCCAAAAGGGGAGAGGATGCCCTACTATATTTCATCATTACGCTGACACGACGATAGGGTTAGTTGACTCTCTCTCCACCCCTCTCATTCCTATTTTCTCTCTAACTTTTGCTCCTTCTCGTCCATATGAAACTCGTTACATGCGTCCGTGCATCTAACGCGGAACGCGTTATACGGTCCCATACGAACCGCGTTATTGAATTCGTCAACGTTGCGAATAAAAACAGACTTTATGCGATACTTACTGCTCGACCATCTGTGAGCGAGAGGGCGAGAAATATATATGAGAGAGGGAATCTAAATGAGAGAGAAGAAAATAAGGTCCAGAATAGGGTTGGCACCCACTTAATTGATGGCGAGCCCATGTACTTACAAATATCGTTGGTGTCACCATATGGTCTATATTTATGCTTTGTAGGATCTAGCTATTTATTTGCAATTCACTGACAATTACACCCCTTCGATGAATATATGTATTGCGGGTTGACCTCACTGGCTTGGCAAATGAGGATTTAATTAATTGAGATATGCTTGAAACTGGGCGGGTATACGATTCTATTTGTTTACGATTGAGGGAAACGATAGAGAAGATTTAATTGTTGCGAATATAGTATTCTATGAGATAAATGCTCTTACTTATATAGTATAAAATATGGTCAATTTATCGTACTTTCCTTAAGCCATCAGTGAGACACCAATATTTTCGGGCCTCTTCGGGCTCTGAGGGATTATTCGAAACATACGATAACTAATAAATTAGCAGTGCTTTTAATTTTTCTAAAATACTAGATTACGCGAAAAACTACTAATCATTGAAAATGATGTATAGGTTGAAGAATATTTGGCAAGGAGACTACAATTTCGACACCCTTCATAAACTGTTGATTATCTGTCATAGAAAATTATTAATCACTCTTTACGAGTCACGGCGACGATATTAGTAATACGATAAAAGATGTGATGCAGAAGATATAGTATATTTACGATCACTGTTCAGTGAAATTGTTTTTTTTTTCCCTGCCCTTCTAATATTAGTCCATGATCAAATCTTAGTTAGGAAGTGTTTCATCCCGAGACGATAATTTGTTATCAATTAATGTTTCTAATAGATATATCTAAGTAATTGACGATTAAAATTTCTTTATATTAATATAATTGATAATTTCCCTAAAAGTTTCATGTATATTAGAGGATTTGGCGAGAAGAGGAAAATCATGCATGGTTATTATAGAGGATAATACAGACACAGAAAGTAATAATATGTTTTCAATCGCACTCACAAAGAGGTGTGATTGTACCTGATGATGTGGCCGATTATTAGGGTGGGGATTTGGCATGTGTGCTCCATGATGATAGACGGAGACGGGATCATGTTTTAAGGGCATCGGTGTGCCCCCATTGTGTTTTCCTAAGTCCGCGGCCAAGGCCTCCGCTCTAGAAAGCAGACCATCTTGCAGACCACTGTTTAGGCCTCCGAATATGTCACCCTAGAACCAAATACATGCCATCACCCTCAATTTCACTAAGGAAACAAACATTTATATGTTCAAAAATCACGAAATATACACACTTACTTGAAAAAAAAACCTCTTACAGAATTATTCTCAATACTTTCCTAATTGTATAATAAAACTCTTTTCTTTTGAGTATGGTTTATATATTATACCAAAAGCAAACACCTTTATATTAGCAACTTGAAACGCGGTGAATACGGCGCACGTAACAGAAAATGCACGAATAAAAATAAAATACAAAACTAAAATATGATAATAAAATATACCTCACCTAGAATAATATCTTGTTTATACTTTTTATATAACGGTAAAGTAATTAATGTTAATTAAAATACTTAATTATTGCGTTTCCCAAAAAGTGAACCTGCACCAAATAGAAGGTCAAATTGGCCATTTCGAGAGGGTCAAAATAAGTTATAGTCGACTTGATAATCTTGATAGTCAGTCTGCCCCTCTGCGGACAGTCAAACTGATTACTGAACAAAAAGCGAGAGTAGAGCTGACTGTCGAAAAAATTATGGAGGGCCGATCTAACTCTCTAATAGAAGGTCAGACTGACTGTTTAAATTTTTACTCTCCAATTTTGACCCTCCATTTTTCTCCATGCAGGAAATCTTTCGAGTTTGCGTTGTCCAAAGAAAACGATTGAGTAAGGTGATTCGTTTGTGTACCTATATGTATATATTGTATATATATTCATTACGAGCTGTAACGTTCGCGTTGCCCGATCAATGTTTCATGTGAAAACCACCGTCGTGCTCCGGCGCGTCGATTATTTATGAGCTCCCTGTGCCTTGTTCTTGAATCTACTCTATACCACATATATATAGGTTGCTGAACCTCGATTACTTGCGCTAATCTGAAAAAACTTCTCAACAGTTTCTTTCGTTCTTTCTTTTACTTCTCCAGTCATCTGATAAAATATCAGGAAGTAGACTATAGCATGTCATAACTCTTTATGTATCATCATATTAACAATAATATCTATTTTTCCTAAATTGCGTTGCAATTTAGAGACAAACTGTCATGTTGAGAATTTTTACTATTGAAAATACTTTGAAAAAATACATGTAACTTTAAGATAGATTGTATTAAAGTGTCATATATTTTTTGTTGGTAAAAACACTCTCTAAATGACACATTTGTCCCTAAATTAGTACTTTAAAGGATTTTAGTAAAATTTCATGTGACTTAGGGAGTTTAGAGGAATTTAAAGGATTAATTTTCAGGGATTTTAAGGATTTCAATGATTTTAAAGAAATTTCAATATAATTTAAGTTATTCTATTAAGATATTTGAAAATATTTTAAGAGATTACAAAAGACTTTAAAAGACTCTAAAGGATTTCAAAGAATTTGAAGGATCACTTAAAATGTATCTAAATATCTTGAATTCTTTCGAAATATCTTCTTTAAATGTTTTAAAATCGCTTAAAATATTTTAAAATCCCTTAAAATTTTTTGTGGAATTATTAAGTCTTGCGAAATTACAACAGAAATTTTTAACAGATGAGTCTTCATATTTAAAAAAAGAGAATTAAGGAGTAAAGTATCCCTTGTATAAGAAAAATCGTCCTAATTATTGGAAAGCATCAGTGATTATAAAGATAAATGCCTGGTTGGAGAGTAAGTTAGGGATGTAATAAATTGCAAAGAGCACTTGTTTTGAATTGATGACAGTGGGTGAATGACGTACTTAGGAAGAAAGTGAGAAACAGAAGATTTCGTGTTTCCCCTCGTGACCAAACTAGAAGTGGAAGTAGAGGAATAAGGTGGTTCGAAGAGAATACAGATTGCCCTTGTTAGCCCCACAGTTAACACCCCGTTGTTCAGCGAACTTGTTGCTGGAGCCCCTTCTAATTCTACGGCCGCGGCTAATAGAGTCATTTTTCGAAGCCGCCCACCGACCTCCGCGGCTAAATACATCTTCTGGCACGTCGCGCTTTAAGGATTAGCCAATTACAATTGAATTACTGCCCTCGCTCTCTTTGGAAAATTTATTGTCTCGACCCCCTCTTCTGATACATCTTTTAACTCCAAGCACCTAACGTAAAGCTCCCGAACAGCTTTTCACATTATTCGCTGCTGAATTCCATCACAGAAAGAGTCATAAATAACGCAAAATGTATAAGAGATGAAGAAGCGGAGGAATCCAATTAAGGAGCAATCATTGAAAGAAATAAAAGTGTAAAACAGTAAATGTGGTAAGATTTACGAATGTTGGATTCAATATCTATAGTTTCATTTTACACAAAAAGTATAAATGATAAATGCTTTCGATAGCTCTATATCTAATAATAGTATATCTTTCAATCAAGATTGTAATAAAAAGCTGAATGTCGTATCTTTATAAAAAACAAATGATTGAACTATTAAATGTTTGTGTACTGCCGAATAATTACTTCAAATGTCAAGACAATATTTTCTTTTGTTCGAGAAAGAGAAACTGAATTTATTAGCTGTCTAGTCGACTTCATGAGTATATACTAGCTGCATGTTTATAAAAAGATAGCCTGACAGGAGTAAAAATACGTAATTTTTACTTGTTTTATTCTTCTTCAACGCACGAATTGTGGAGATTTAATCGAATTTCCCAATAATCAGCTCTTCATTTATATCGAATTTCACGGCAGTTTTGCGCAAATGCTAAAACTGGAAAACTCCCGCTGTATCGGATGCAGCAAATTAGGACAATTACATTATTTCCATCCGTTAACCTACATTATCCAGGCGCCCGCGATAGTCTGAAGCTTGAATAAGTAAATTCTTCTAGAAAATCTGACATCCGACACGAAAACGAGCAGACTGTTTGAATTATCACATGCATGGCGGAGTATCTGCTGTCTAGGATCAGAGTCATTTTTATATTCTAATCCATTATGCAAACGCGATTGGATTCCTTTATAGAAATCGTCTCACAATGTTATAAGTGACTGTGAATTAATTATAGTATTATTACACTTCTTATTGAACCATCATTTTCTCTAATATTATTAATTCTTCTTATTTATCTTGAGTGCACTTTGCAGTTTCAATGAATTCTTAACAACAGTAAATGAAATCTTTTCTTATTTTCTGAAAGTTTTCAAAGTTTTTTTTCTTTTTGATAAACTGTGCTTTATTAATGTATAATTTTCATTAACGGGAAGAATAACAAATTTAGGTCAAAATCATTAATTCATGCAGATGGAAAAAATCTGACGATGAAAGAATCTGAATATTTTGAAAGAAAGGATGGAGTATAAGAAAATATAGGAACTTGAGGCATCAGGATTGAAAGTGGAAAGCAGGACGAGAACTTTAGACTTGATGGTGATCGGTATTAGTCCGACATCAGCACGACCGCAGCTGCGCAAGAGTCCGTGGTCGCATCTATGGCAAACATAAGTGACACTTGACTCTTTTTATGATACTCAAACTATCCCGTGCCACCTCATCGTATATCTAAATAATCAATTTACTTCTGCCCATAATCGTAACCACAAGTTAGCGAGTTTATGTGGGGGGCGCGCTACGGTAACTACCAGGCTCCGTAAAGCATAAATATTATGGGACGTTTGGAACACGGCTTACAGCCTTTTTACTCTCTTCCCTTTCCTAATCCTCTCGAGCCTCTTCTTACTCTCAGCCTCATTTTATAAAGCTCAAAACTTTGGAGTAACTAATTCCAGATTAGGAGATTTCCGCTTTTTACGAGATAGAAAAATTCTACGCAAAATACTGTGCCGCAAGATCACTAGAATCTGACATTTAAAAGTACTCACATTGTGCCTTGGTGACCAAGAATTACACATGATGGACGCATCCTCCAATATTCGACTCTGAAAAAAAAGAAAATCAATTATTATTTGGAAAGATTAGTAGTTGTACATTAGGGCGGTCCTTATTCTTTTTTTAATTTGCATGCTTCCATACTGTGTTGGAATTTTTTCATATACTCTAAAAAAGAATGTACTCCAAATTTTACCCAAATCGGTTAATATTTATCCACCAAACATGGGCCTTGAATTTTCACATTTAAAATTTTTATTCGTATCATTATCTATCTTCGAAGACAAAAATTTGCATGAGATGTTTAAAATATCTTCATAGCAAAAAAATCAAAATTTTTGAGAATTTCATAACTTTCCTCTAGAAACAAAATGAAAAAGCTTTCTTCGTTCTGTAAAAAGTCCTTATCGATTTCCATTATGTTATTAAATTTGTGGAGAGAATGGTACTCGTGAAACTGATCAGTTCAGATTTTCATTAAACATACTGACTGAATATTTTATTCCAATAAGTGGATAATATGTATATTTAAACCTACCGTCTAGAATTGACGGAATCAGGGCATAGCGGCGTCGCGACGCCGTCATAAATTAAGTGAGTTACTTCAGGAATGGTGGAAAACTAGGTAATTCAATACCGTCTCTTATTAAAGTGTCGGGCACTTTTATATAAAGTGCAGATGACGAAAGCTTGTTTTTAGGTTTCTAAAAACAAGCTCGATAAAATTTCGAATGCAAAAAATTAATATGGAATTATATATTTCATTTTCTAGCGAGTGTAAGTAAAATAGACACAAATCCACACACAGCTGTTAAATATGACCCAATGTATTGTGTACATACATACGTAGAGCTTTCCATACACACAGAATGAATTATTCGAGTGAATGGATGCGTGCGGAACACGATATCATGTCATTAGTTCATAACTCTACATGCAAACGTTGTACATAGTTCTACAATCAACAGTGATAAGCAAATGTTTGGTGAGCTCCCGATTCTACTATTATATTGCGAATATAATAACCCTGTAACGATGCTGATGAAGTGACACTCGATATATGTATACATGCCACTCTTTTTATCCTTTACCTGTTAATTAACTTTTTTTTATAGCAAATTGAAATAGTATGCACGATACTAATTAAGTATTGCTCCTTAATTATTGGACAATTATTTTTTAATGCGTTTATTGTACGACATGTGTGACACAATATAATTCGAATAAAGCGTATATTTATATTTCTAGTTTATATACATATACAAATAAACCCGTCAAATTATACAATATATTTTTAATAGAATACTTTTATAAATTTTTCGTAACTCTTACGACATCTGTGGCCACAATAGGGACATAAAGCACCAGTTGTTTCCGTAAACTATTGATATACAAGAGGCATAATCCAAATGTTATAAAATGTTATAAAACCTCCCCCTAACATTCGTTAGGGGGAGGTTTATTTCAGTGGCATGGAACCGTAATTCTTGCAATAGATGTTGTCGTAAAATTCCTATACTACGTAACATTCGCTACATCCCTAACAGCAAGGAAGAAGATAACGTGAGAAGAATCGCGTGATTACCAACCGTCGCGATTCTGCGCTCTTATTCCAACCATCATCCCTCCTCATCTCCACCATAAATGCCAAACCTCTCCCACTTTTCTGCACACTATTCTATATATGTTTGCAGAAAACTACATATGTGCACCTATGTGTCCATATATGTCGAAGTATATGAGTTTATGCGTGAATATGAGTATTGTATTGTATTGTATTGTACAGGAGCATATGTGTATATCTGCTTAAATGAGTACCTATATACACATGCACATATAATTGGATATATGTACGACGCTCTAGACAGAAGGGTTAGTACCACACATACTCTCTATATAACGTTGGATGCGAAACGATACAGTGTCTGCGCGAACAAAGCAAACACCGGCTGCCCTAGCTAATTGATTTTTCATACAAATCTGATAGATAATGCGAATCATATGAATATAGGAATAAAAACTGCATGGTGACGACTCAATTTCGAAAATTGAAAGAGTTTGAATATCCGAAATTTTGTTAAGAAATATCTTGAAGTTTGCATGAGACTGAATTTCGCAAAGTTTTTTTTTTGTAAAAGGACACGAGACCTAAAATTATATTGTTTTAAACGGTTCCATTTTAATTTCAAAGGGAATCCAAAAAATGTTCATTCTCCTACCACTCACGCACCAAAAGTTCTGAACGTTCAAATGAACGAATTTTTGTATTGATTGTATTTTAAACTATAAACTATTCTTAAACATTAATTAATTTGCAAGAAAATTAAGTTTCTATGGAAGAATATGGAAGACACTTATAATGTCTTAATGTTAATGCAAAAATAACTTAATGTTAATGCAAATGAATTAATGTTTAAGAACAGTTTATATAGTTTAAAATACAATCAATACAAAAATTCGTTCATTTGAACGTTCAGAACTTTTGGTACATTACCACTCTACCCAATAAGAAATCCACAACGGGCGCGGTATTGC
>CAJFCO010000030.1:4578707-4592157 GCA_904066015.1 Synergus gifuensis
CTAAAAATATTTATTATTATGAATGTATAATTGGTATAACTAATTTGCTCTTACAGTAAAGTATCACATGCCCTTAAAGAAATTTTGATGATTAGAAAATCATCTTGAAAATGACTTCATAACTACTACCTAAATCAAACTCTAAAGCTATAACACATTAGAATAGCTCAAAAATCTTGATGGAACCACTATATCAAATTGGTTCCACTTGTCTCTAATCGATTCAAACTCCTCCTATGTTCTTGGAGCGATACAACTAACCAAAAGTAGAGAGCAGTCTGTTACCCATAAAGATAATGCGAGGTTGTAAAGATAATTGCTTCTTCGTGCATCAGGGGTGAAGTGAAAGACATAATATCTAGAGGGAAGTGGAGAACGAGGATCGGAGAATGGAGAATGCTACATAGCATAGGTCATAGGATATAGGAGCGGGTTATATTCCCACAAGGTGTAATATGGTTGGGTGGATCGCTCGATACGCTCATGAGATGAGGTAGGCGTCAGGAGAGGTAAAATGAGAGAGAGGGTCTGACTTCAGAGAACATAGATAGAATACAGCGAGGCAGCGAGCACAACTGGGGCGGGCCATGGATGAGAGCGGTTCAACGAGCGAATCCAAGAGAACCTTCATTAGGGAACACGTCAGCCACTATGGCCGTTCCTGGTCTCTATTGCGGTCGTAGTAATGATTACCAGCTAAAAGCTAAAGGCACCAAAGTCCTCAAATAAAACGTCAAGTCTCTTTTTCAATAACCACACGCAGAAAGTGAATCAACTCGCTCTTCTATTCGTAATTCAACAGTAGTGCAACTAATTAAAAAAATTTAAGAACCTTAGTTTCCGGAATTGCAACTAGCATATTTATACAACATTTGTTAGTAATAATTTAATGCCTTTACGGGACAAGAAAAATAAACAAAAACCTTCTACCAAAGATGGTAGAAATACGGAGGGAGGTGTCACGTCCTTATAATCACGGTTTTTTATGAACATACCTTCTATTCTTTTTAATACCGAAATCAAGGTATGCAGTTGATGCTATTTTCCCACGGGCTCTAGGAATTGGTTTTTAAACAAATATAAACAGGAAATTAGATGAATTTTGATATGGCGGAGATTAAGATCTACTCAAATGTCGAAGTGCTGTCCAAATTAAAGAAGGTGTAAAGAGACCACTCGAAAATCGTGACATCGTAATGTGCCACCCTTGTCGGAGTAATTCGAAAAGGAGAAATATACGTAAGGATACACGAGAGCAAATGGAGTACTGCAAGTTGGTCACGTGGCACGCACGTGGCGGCACGTGACATCGACACCGGATCGCGTCTCGTGTCGAGGCTTGTCGCACTTAGGAATTTACTTGTATGTTTAAGGTACATATAAACATATATGTCTACAAGATACGTATGCGTTTATGTCGATTGCAAACTATTTACTGGATTCATGTATGCGTGTACCCTCTTCTCAGCGTTTCGCATAGATATAAGTTCTACCACCAACATCTATTGAAGGCATGTGTCCCCCAAAGGGAAAACAAGCATTAAGAAAATTGAAACGTCGATTTGTCGGCCAAAGATTGACCTGACGTTAATTCTATTAAGAGATTTCGAGGGGAAACCGCTGGGAAATTGTGAGATGAAGATATATGCGGAGGTATATTTTACAAGACAGTGTAGAGATATCGTGAGAATTTTCAGATCAGAATAGCGGAATGAATCCTCTTCTCTTTTATAAATTCCATATGCTATATGTGAATTATATATATATATATAGTTTTCAATTCCTAAACTATTGGCACTCAATACCTCCCTTCATATATTAATTTTTCATTGTGAGACTGAAATCAGATTATACGCACCATTAAACCTAGAGTGAAAAGAGAGAATAAAATATGTATATAATCAAAAGAGGTGAATTAAAAAAAGAATATAGTCTTTTTAACGAATTTTGGCAGCTCCCTAGTGGTCGTATTTAAAGAGTGACACATATGTCCACGTAGATGTTTACCCTGGCGCGTCAACATGCACGCACCCACGTGCTGAGTTCGAGCAGGTGCTCAGGTACACCCCCGCAAATCTACATCTTCACACTACCTTTTTAGGATTGCCGGTAGTCCTTCCTGCACGATAGGATCGAGCCCTAAGCATATAGTCGTAATGAAGGGCTCTTGATTTCATCGAAGGGTGGCCAGTCACAACTATTCTGTGATTGCACTTGCCTTTAAGGTGATATACGATCACAAATTAGAATTTAAAAGACAATTGAAGAAATTTAGAGTTTAGAGAATAAAGGTTTCATCAATGACTATTTGTAATAAAAGCACCTCCATTCCTTACTTCATATGTTTAAAAATTATTTTTTCAATGCATAAGATGAACTTATAATAGAGCAATGAATGTTAAACGGGCAACCGGAAAACTTAAAACCTGCGATATAGTTCTATAATTTTTAAAATTACAAGAAACGATTACTAGTGCCATAAAAAATCATGAACTATTTTATATCTGTTTTGATAAACAAAATATCTTCAGAGATTCCTCATTTAATCTATAAAATGAAAGACATTTATCATTTATCATTTATTAATTGTAACTAACCACTTATTTCTTCATTATACTTTTCCCCTAACTATTTTGAAAGTAATAAAATAGTATTCCCGGGTTATAGAAAGGCAGAAGCGTATCTCAGACATGCAAAACGGTTCAAGGTACGTGATCGCGATGTTAATATAGCTAGGAATTATTAATCACTCTAGCAGGTAGCTCACACAAGTAAAGTTTAGTAATTCACGCCTGGTCGTAAAATTACCACTGTTTCATAAATCGACCAAGATTTACACCCACATAACCTGCTCCTCTCACTATGCATCCCAATTTTGCTTGTATTCAGGCGAAAATGTCTTCATTATTTTCACTGTAAGCGACCTAAAACGTGTTTTCTGACTTTATCTACCTAAATCACGTTGAGGGTTGTAGATGTTCAAGAATATCAGGCCAGATAAGTTCGCTTAGATAGGCATGCCCACGAGAGAAAAAAACATAAGCAATGCGGAATGTGTGTATCGGGTACGGGCTCGTAAACGTGACCGAACTCTTAAACGCAAGAATTGCCAAGTTTCTGCGGAGTTGGATTCAGGAGGGAGAAAAAAGAGGGTCGTGTTCAGCAGTGGATCTTGAGAAAATAGAGTTTTAAGCAGCAGCTTCGAAATTTTAAGCTTATAAATCTATATATGCATTTTCACGTTTTCTTAAAGATTTATGCATTTTCATCTAATATATAACCTGTTTAAAAAAACTCTACCACGATTAAAAGTAAAATATATAATTAAGATATAATAATAAAATCCTTTCTGCATGACGATAAAGTAATTAAACTTAATTATACAATATTCATGAATTATTGAGTTTCCGAAAAAGTGAACCTGTGCTAATAATACCTACTATAATAGTTAGATAATATGGCGCATCCTGAATTTGTGTTTTTCTTTTATAAATTCTCATCTAAAAGAGAGTTTACAAGTGCTGACAATTCTTTATGAAATTAGTTTACAAAATTGTTATAACAATAATCAATGACACTTGTATTCAAAATAATGTAATTATTTTAAATAGTCGCATTTAAGTAAAAACAGGTAATTATTAATTAATGTCACTTATAAAAAATTTTACAGCACTGGAAAAAGTATAACATCAAAATTCGCAAAAAGGTTTATAAGCATAGTGAAAACTTCTGTAATTTTTCACAGCTTTTTACTCGCTCTCAAAATACAACCAGCAAGGTGCCAATTATTTTCATAAATAACATGGGTGCGCCAAATTTGCCGCTATACGCCGTATTCGCCGTGTCTCATGTAGCTGGGCTTTTAAGTGCACTTTATATTTAAATAACTTGAAGAGTACCTGATATCTGAGAAAATAAATGTTAAAAAGACTTTTAAGGTCGGGTGAAGACGATTATCTTGTAAAGGTAATAATTGAAGTCGTTAACGTAAGACAGACGGGATGGGCAGAAGAGTAACTCTTCAGTCGACTCGTTTATCAATGTTTAGAGAGTCTCCATTAATCTCTATTAGCACCTTTAAAGGTGATCTTTCTTTCAGGAAGGTTCACTTAAAAGTGTTGAAAATTGAATCTAGACAGTATAAAAATTTAACGCGCTATAATTTCTCTTTAAGCTTATAATAGTTGACAAAATATATGAATTTTACAGAGCATTTTCTATGAAATGTGTGACAAGTGCCATCAATCAGATGACATCCTGAAATAGAATGCTCTTTTTTGGGGCTACGGACAAGTGCGTGATATGCACAGGTGTTCGAGTCCCGTATCGCGAAGCGCCGTTTATATCGAACTGGTGAACTTAGGACTCATTAAGTTCCACTCGAAATGAACCCTCCGACATACCATTCACAAGCTCATGCGCACCTTTAACCACGCAAAGGGTCATGCTAGGGAAGGAGTATAAGTATTATTGTAATTATACACTTAGGTTTATTTCCTGTATACCCCAACCCTGACTTACGGCATTACATGTCGGCCGAGGGTTGTAATAAAAATAATAATAAGAACGTTAAACCGCAGCTTTCGGAAGTAATATTCTCCCCTTGTCTGTTCCGACCAACACATACACATATATATATATATATATAGGCTTCAAAAACCTTCTTCGCGAATAAGCAAAATATACGTACATATATGGATAAATCTTTGTATTCATGTAGAGTAGGTATATGGCTATAAAATACTGAGCAATATATAGTAAGAGTACCTCTTACTATATATATACATATACATATGTATAATGCAAACTGTGAGGTAGATAATAAAGCGAAATACTGGCTCTTTATATTTAACCTCCCACGTCGTTGTTTTCCTGGCATTTACTAGATCCGGTGGCGAACAACATATGCCAGTTCTAGCTGCTGGATCTATGCTCTAGGCCTCGGTAGACATGTCACTGTCACGGAAGAGCATAATTAAAAAATTAATTAAATCAATCAACTTTGAACTTCAATATCATTCCATGCCACAAAATTATATGGAAACAGGTATATGAAATCGAAATTAAAGAAAGCAACTCTGATATTGGTCATGAACATTGAACAAGAATCAATGAAACCTAGAATGTAACATCTTTCCAGGCTATATGAAGTAAAGGTTATAGCAAAAATGATAATAAATTAAGCTAAAAGTATGCTTGGATTCATAATGTGAATAGTTGTTATAAGTATTATTGGGTGTATAAATCGTTGTGCCCAATTCCAACCGTACAGCCTATATGAATTGTCCACACTGTAAGCGTAAGTATATTATTTTCTATCATCCAGAGTATGAATAGCGAAAGGTATGGTTAATGGAAAAATATTTGTTATTCAAAATGATCTAGAGCCTTTATAGAACATTGTCATACTGTCTATCTATGGGTATAAAAGTCAACATGTATGTCCTTCCCAGCAATAATTATTTAATATTAATATTGGCCTTTAAAATTCATAGATAGACGACATTTTTAGGAATAGAAAACACTGTCATAAACAAGTTTCATAGGCCCTTAAATCTGCCCTAAAGATTTGACTATACTCCTTTGTACTAACTTCTACTAGAGGTTATATTTATATCTAAAGAAGGCAATTTCCCGACTTGCCCAGGGTGCCATAACAACTTGAATCTACTGCACCACAGGGGCTCACTGATACCTGTTTCCTGATGCATTGTCGTTTCTCTCAAAACGAGAGCGATTCTCGAAGAAATACACTACATATATATATGTAAGTTGATATATTCTAGGGGAAAAAGCTTGACGAACACAATTTACAATTGCAGCTAACTTATTTTGAAGAAATTTTGAAGAAACGATAGGGCATTCTTCAGCATTTGTGACCTATGTAGCATCAGAAGTTTTTCAGCTTATTTTACTCTTTTTCTTCCAACTTTCGCGCATTTTCTAGTCTGAAGACTTAGCATCAAAAGTTAAGGCTGAATATTCTCTTGCAGTGGGTCGAGATGCTCGCGTCACATAGTTGCTGATGTGCGTGACTTTGCCGGCTGAGGAGGTCTCACCCTGTCTGTTACTACCCTTCTTCGACTACCTACCGCCACTTATGTATCCCCCTAACCTAACCTCGTTCCACCCACCCCTTCATCCACAAGTACTTCAATAGCACCCACGCTCAACGCGCTCAAACCGTCCGTCTACAACTAATACATTTCCGGCATGAAACATGGATCTTGGAAGACTGTGTGATGAACAGAAACTATTTCTCAAGCCATAGAATAGGGGGGAAAGATCACGCACAAGTTTACGATCAAAAGTTCTTTTCAAAGGGAAGAAGAAATGATATTATACATAGTTCATTAATTATAGACAGTAAATTCCAAGAAGTGAGGGAATAAAGCATAACACAGCCACACAAGCTGTGGTACTAGTTAGCCATCATATTTTCATTCTATTTTTTTTGATATTGTTATTCCTTTACCTTAGTGTCTTGATGGAACCTTTCATTATGTTCTTTACTGTATAGTCTCTAAAAATTTTCATGAAAGTATTCGACATGAAAATCCATGAAATGTAACTTCAAATTCATTAAAAACTTCAATTTTTTTAAACTATCAACCATTTTAGAAACCTCTTTAAACAAACCTCTCATAGTTTACAAAAATGTAATGTAATGAGGTTGTAATGAGGTATGTTTTTCAAGTTAACGTTTGAAATTTGTTTATTAAGTATGCTGATCTGACATGAAAATTGAGTTTGGCGTCTCAAAATCAATGAAAATACGAAGCTGGGCCTATAAATTGCTGATCAAAAAAAAATTTTGTTTTGCATGTCGCGAACTTTTTAGTAATAACTGATCTGACTTCATTATTGAATTTAGCAACTTGAAATCCATAATGATACCATGCTTTTTCAATGTTGAATTGACATTGAATACCTCAATATTCATTGTCATTTATGTTATCCTATCCTGTACATAAGAAAAGTTTTAAAGAATCAATTTTAAAAGCAATTGATCTTTTAAATTGGCAAAGATCAAGTTGAAGAATGCTTAATTCTTTCCGAGGTTGTCTTATACCTTAGGAAAATGAGTATTACCTAGGGGGAAGGAGGGAGCCATCATTTTCAATTTGGTCAAATTAACGGTTCTATTCTACGCGTCTCCGCGGAACTCAATAAATAAGGGCCAAGTGAGTAGTAAATATAAATCAGGAGTGATTGGATGTAAGTGGGGAGCGTTATGTGTCCCCAGTGTCCCGTGTGTGGGGTCGGTTGCGACCATTTCTATACTTTCTTTAGCTGCTTACATAGAACCAAGAATACATGTATTTGTTGAAAGACGTTCGTGTAAGTGTCGAAAGATCGATGTGGTAGGTTCGTCGGTAGGAATCCTCCTTCTGGCACGAATCATGTAAGTGTATGTACTCTCTCATGGCGGCGTCGGTATCTCACTATTTTCCTCGAAACAAAAAGTCGCACACTCACATTTATCACCAGTTCAATATTTTCTAATCCACAACACCATTGGAAATCGAGACAACGTGTCTGATGCACTCCAAAATTTATGAGATTTCATTCAGCTCCATTGTGAAAACAATTATACTTTCTTCTGGTTGCTTTTTAATACATATGTTCTTTTGTTATTACATATGTAATATTAAATATACATTTCGTCATATCGTGGCTTAAAGTGCAATACACAGTATTGTATTTTATTGTATCCTCATTGCCTTTAAGAATACAAAATTCTGTATGGTAAAAGAAGGCATATGATATTGTTACAAAATTCAGTATAAATCGAACAGGGAGAAAACTCTGATTTTTAAACTACTTGTATTTCAATGTTACACAAGTGATGATTTTTAAAACGGGCGAGTTGATTGGACATTTGATAAAAATGTGTAATTATGTAATGTAATTAATTACATAATTAGCAAATTCATTGTGGATCGATTATTGTCGTTCCGCAGCTTTAAAGGTTAATGATGAACCTAGAGGAGGTTCTAATTTGGGCGAAAATTTATTTACAAAGGAAATAAGGAGTTTTGAATAGCAGATATTGCTGGGACAACGCCATCATTGTCAAAATTGACGCTCCTTTCAGACGTCTAACAAATTGACCTAACCAATTCTTCACAAAGAACAATTTCCGGATTGGCAACCAGTTGCTAAATCGAATATTTGTATTAAAAGTATGAAGAGAAAAAGCACTCGATCCTTTAGATTCATAACACTAATTACAACCGCCTCGTCGTTTTCAGGTCTCGTGTGTCTTTTATTAGAGTCTTGTCCAGAATGAGGTTGGAAGTTCATCTCTTCTGACACCTGTCGTCTCAATCCCCGTAAAGCTTATAAGCAAAAATAACTGAATCGACATCGTCGTTTTTAATTAAATTACTTCATGCGCTTGCCAGGCAGCATCTGTCTTTCAGATTAGTACAATATGGAAGATGAAATCTATGACGGTTATTTGTTACAGGATGTTACAGAGATATTGTAGAGGTGCTGCAAAGCACAGAAACAAGAGTATCGATTATGCACTCTCGCAAGCAAACCATTCGTGCAGACCATAATGTGAAATGTGCATCGTTAGACCCCGACAAAACAGTTCCTCCGACCCGACATTAATTGTCGTTTGTCGTTCACTATCGTTGCATTGCCACTTGTCAGTCGTCACACATGCTCGTTTTCCCAGATTCTTTGGATCGAACTGAATATGAGACAATTCTCTATTATGGGAATAATTTTTTTAACATACTGTAAAGCTTTTCTTCTTTAAATATATGACTGAAAAGTTCTGAATTTTTTTACTTTTATTGTATTTTAAACTAATACCTAACATTTTTTAAATTATGATTGATCTGCATTGAAAAAGATTCTTTATGAAAGAAACTTGTGATCCGTATTGTTATTTTTAGTGGGAACAGTATTTTCCGATAAAGTGGAATTGGGAAAAAATATTTCGTTCATATGAATAACGTTCAAAACTTAATTTAATACATCTTTAAAGTAAAGATTTAAAATCAAAAACATAGCTCTTGAAATCACAATAATCATCAAAATAAGCACTTTGAATTGTTATTTTTCCTTAGGTGTGTTGCCCGTACTATTATCCACAATGAAGTGGTGTTTACTCTCAATGGTTAATGAGCCACAGCAAAGTAAATGCAGACGAATCGATAAAACCGCGAGTATCCACGAATTATCATATATCCGTCGATTCTATTCTTCACCCCAAACTGGAGCTTTATATTTTAGTACATATATTGATGTGTGTGCACGTGTCTCGCCTGGGAAACCAATATCAGAATATAATGAATGCAAATTATATGTTAACTTTACGTCCAGACGTTAAAATTAAATGTCATGCTTTCAATTTTAATAAAGGTTGACATGGATGTGTCATTAAAAGATAATTAAGTTTCCTTCAGCAAGAGAAAAACATTTTATATTTTGAAAATCGAGTATATAATAGTCTCAAGATTAAAATAAAACTATAATTGGAAAATCGCTATCACTTATGCGATTACAACCCGTAAAAAGAGTGCACCAATTTTCACAACCTGTGACTGAATATTTAAATTGGTGTCATAAATATTCAGGAATCCTCTTAATTACCCCGACTAATAAATTCAGTCTGCTCTGATTCTATGTCTGCTGGTATAATTTACAAGCAAACAAAGGTCGGAATTGAATTACCAGGATTTTGAAGAATCGAAAACAGGTGGTTCGGTGACGATTAAAGAAAGATGTTGAAAGGTACGGTAAGAAATTGGAGAAGCGGCGATTACGTCGACTCCGCCTTATTGAGCATACATATATAGCTGGTACGAATGTAATCTCATCTAGGCACTCGGTTCGTAGCGACGGTTTTTATCCTATTACGTCACATGAATAAACTAAGGACTTTGGAGGTTGCCGGGGGGCCAGAATCCATGGGGTCGGATAGATACGTACCCACCCGCCTGGTTTGGTATGCTTTCGATCTTTGGGTGGGAAACAGAAAAGTGGTCGGGGATCAGACTTAACTTGCATTTGATTCCGTTGTTTGAACACATCTGTTTTTACCTCCTATTTCTCTTTACTTTTATTTTTCTATTCACTTATTTCAATTTTTCAAGATTTAATATTTAAAGAACAAACACTTATTTTTTGTAAATCAAATCAAATCTATAATTGTTTATTAATTTTTATATAGAGAAACATTTCGCAAATTTCATTGGTATTGAAGTTACCCTTTTATATGACTATAAGATTAGCTTGATGAATTATGTTATACATACGGTATATTGGCAAATACATCGTTAATTAGATTTGTTTTATGGTTGGGCATTACAACAAAGAGGTTCTTTAACTTCACTCTAGAAACTTAGTCCCTAATTCTCTAAGGAATTACTAATGAGACAATGTGACTATTATTATTATAGGTTGGTGGCCTAAGTTTTAGAGATGCTTATTTCAATTTTAAAAGAAGTCTACTTAGATCAAGTTTGGAAAAACCCCAGGTTTTCCTAACTATACTGGGGTAGTTGCTTTTGGTACATATGGAAAAATGAGTACCTCTTCTATGCGACGGATCCGCTCGAGGCTAACTTTAAAAAGAGTCTTGGATCGTAAGAAGTTGTGAGGTACCCATTTCTTTTGTTAAAAATGTTATCTTAGACAACAATTAAACATTAACTGTTATAGATTCAAAATTACTATGTAATTAGGAACAAATATTAAATAATACAGATAGAGAGCTTTGCTTTTTCAAAATACAACTATGCAATTGAATTATATAGAATTAAATTTTTTCATTGAACAATCTCTTTATTAAAAGAAATCGTCACATAAATGGATAAAATCAATGTTACCGTCTATTGCACAAGAACCTATGCTATATATTGTTTCTTTCAAACACTCTTTTTCATTCACAACCATATAAATATTCTAGAAGAAGCCTGCGTAATGGTCGAAATTAATATCAGAATAATGACCTACGTCTTCATTAAGCTCCTTGAGCAATAAGGCTGAAAATATGCCTAAAATAAAACCACACACAAATAAGCGTTAAGTTAACTCTTTTTGTCTATTCATTCAGAAATCTGAATAACAAATACAAAAAAATAACAACAATAATAATAATAACAATAATAATCGACAAAACTCAAGATATTGAATAAGGCTTTGTTGAATTCCTAGGATGTTGCAGATAATAATGGAATCATTCGAGGAATTTCATTATCCCCAAAAATTTTCAACAACCAGAGATATATTTCTAAATCAACATCATCCATTTTTAGGAATCTTTTGTGCAAGGTTTCAGATCTGTCTTGATCCCTTTTATTTGAACAGCAACAATACCTAATGCCATTCAACCATTCAATGATATCAAACAAGTCGAAGAACTGCCGTCAACCAGAAGCACAAAAATAACAACATCCAATTTGAAAGACAATCTTTTTAAGTTTCTAAATTAAATGAAAGCAAGCAGCCAAGGATACAGATTGAGCAGCATTCGAACTTCAAAGCTATCCTAAATCCAATTAATTGTATTCAGTCGGAGATTACTCACCGTAGGATTAGGCATACAACGTCGCGGCGGCGGCGCCATCGGGTCGGGACCCGTGCGATACGACGGTGGCGAGTACCTTCCGGAAGGAAAGCATCCCGGAGCAGCAATCGGTGCCCCGTGGAGTCCCTTACTTCCCATCATTTTATCCGGCGAGTACATCATCCTTAGACAGTTAATGCATCTGCGACTTTATACTCCTTTTAAATTTTTGTACTCAAACTCCTATCGTTCCAGCAGCGACGGCTGCGCTCCTTCACCTCCCAATAAAAACGCATCTGTGCGCCCTCCAAACTCTCTCAACTATTCCTTCAACAATCAGCAATTCCTCTCTTCAACAAGCGAAACAACAATTCCTGCTTCAAAGAACCAGTCACTTGCACTCAACAATATCCAAAATCACGTGATTCACTCGCAAAGTACAACAATCCGACAATTTTTATCCAGCATCCAGAAGCCTATTACCCAATTCTTCTTTAGTAATCCAAATTTTGTGTGATCAAAAATCTAGGTAACCTAATTATCTCCCCTAACGGTTAACAAACCTCTCCAAAGGTATTGTTCCCGATTCTCGAAAGGAGTAAAATCTCAAGCAACTACCAAAACCCATTCGGTTATTAAAATATAGCTGCTTTCCTTAGTCCCTATGATTAACCAACCCCTTCGGTTTCTTCATATCACAACAAATTCCGGCAATCTTAGATTGTAAAATCACTTGGTCCACTGGCACAGCACAACAAATTAATGAGACTGTGGATTGCCACTTGTTACAAATGGTTTAGATATCCACGAGCCATGTTGGTGTAGCCATCCAGATTTTTCGATAAATTGAGATTTTAAATTAAATACTTTAGAGATGAAAGGCGGCTAGCATTCCGGCGAAATTCGCGCTTTTTGATGCTGACTGGTAGCAAGGAGTGCGCGACATGTTCTGTGGATGCACTATATCGCTGGGTGAGAAGGGGTCAGGGTAGAGGTGGTAGCAGCGCTGCTGGTGGTCGTGAACAGCAGGGGTTGAGGTTCGGCGCGTGCTCATGGCAGGGTTGCTTGAACGAGAAGGGGTGAGCTTTCCTGGCACTCCAGAGGGAGTGATAGAGAAAGAAGGAAGAGAGAAGATGTCAGCGAGGGAGATAGGAAAAGACGAGCTAGAAGGGATGATGCGATGAGGGCGGAGCATGGAGCGTGACGCTTGCGCCTTTTATTTCCGTCGTCGGCCATCTTGCCCCTGCTCTCGTGCTTGCATGGTTCGCAACCGCTATCCGCAACCACCGTCTTTCCGTCTGTCCGTTGCTCGGTTTGTCCTTCCACCCTCGCCAACGCGGTCGTGTGTACTCCAACTTTATACCTCGTGCACTAGGCACAACAAGCCTTTGGTGTACGTACACATGCCACCTTCGAACCAAAGGCTTTCATTCCGATCGAAATTCTCATCAGATTGCCCGCTGTCTACTAACTAGCAAATCGACTGGAACTTATAACCCTTCTAAAGACAAAAGATCTCGATATGGATAACTAAAACAGTTTGGCAATTAGCCTTGAGGATTATAAAACTATATTAGTTCAAAACGTTTCAAATTATATGTTTTCAAACGCATGTATGCGACTTGTTGACAAGTCAACTCAATTTAGCCATCTACGTATAATATTTACAAAGAATCTTTGTACTGTATGTATATTGTAAATTATGTTGTTTGACACGTTACTGACCAAAAGTAACGCGTTACCTTTCCATTACTTTTTTTTTATGAACATTTTTAATACATTACTTAAGGGCATGTAATACTTTACCATAAGGGCAAATTAGATATACCAAAAGTTCTGAACGTTCAAATGAACGAATTTTTGTATTGATTGTATTTTAAACTATAAACTATTCTTAAACATTAATTCATTTGTATTAAC
>CAJFCO010000030.1:4592557-4612031 GCA_904066015.1 Synergus gifuensis
ACCTTCGTCTCATGTAGACGAAGGTTTATTGACTCTTATTAGCTAAAAATATTTATTATTATGAACGTATAATTGGTATAACTAATTTGCTCTTATGGTAAAGTATTACATTCCCTTAAATGTCCCAAGAATCTTAAGAATTTAGTATATTTAATATATTTTCAAGTAGTCGCTCATGCGATGTCTTTTATCCAAGAGAGAATCAATCAATCAATTGGTTTTCTTAACGCTTAGTAATGTGCATTACTTTACATTATCGTTACTAAAAAACTGTACTCTCTAGATTTGAACCATCGAAAACCATACCAAATCAGTGAAATTCGCTGATGAATCAGCAGAATTGCTCTCATAGAGGACATGATATTCACTGATTCAGCAGCGAATTTCACTGATTTGGTATGATTTTCGCTGGTTCAGATTAAACGGTGTGAAATGTTTCTTTCTACTTTTTCTAACTTTTAGTAAGCCTATGAAAAGATTAAGTCAGAGAAGAAAACGATTAATCGAACTCCAGATTATAATTTCCCTGCAGTGTCACGTCTCGTAGTAAAGTCCTCAAAACGTTATTGCGTTGGGTTATTGGTGCATGTGCAGTACTTCATGGTGGTGATGATCAAGATAAACAATATACATGTGAAATGTCTGCGACATATAAGCAAGTCTTAACAGTGTGTTCGTCACAGTTTCCTGTGCTGTGTTTTCTTGGAGTGATAAATTTTTACTAGCCTTCCGACGAACGACCGAAAGCAATTGCGCGCTGGGTGTAGATTTTTGCGTTGTTACAGGCGAAACAACGTAAGCAGAACTGTGAAGTCAGGTAGGCAGCTAGGCAGGCAGTCGGGAGAGAAGATAGTCAGAGAGGGTAGGCTCCCAGTGCAAGTAGGTTTAATATTTGATACCGCGGGCTGGTCATCCTGCCGAGGCGATAACACAGGCCCCGCGGGAACCTTCCAGCCAACATCCCTCGGAAACGACTGCCCCTCTACAGTCTACATCTCTACATCCTCGCCTGCAATCTATTCCTCCTACCTATCCTGCAGCTAACCTATATACACCAGTGGCTGACGCCCAGCCAACCGCTGGTTGTAACTACCTTTTTCGGAAAATTAATAACGATCGCACGTAAGAGAAGCAACCAGCAGAAGAGCAGCTTCTTCTTCCACTTCTCAGCAGCTACCATAGTTTTATAGCACTCTCAGCGAAGTCAGTTAATTTGCTTGGGTTTCAACTTTCGGATGCTCAGAAAGCCAGATGGGATAAGTGAAGAAGAATTTTTAAATGTATATAGGTATAATATAATATCTAGAAAAGATAATTTTCTTATGGATTGCCACGAGAAGCTATAAACAGCGTATGTATAGTTTTAGACAATAATCTCCATACTATCACTTTCTTATTTTAATTATTGATTTATTACTGAAGTTTATACTTCACTAGACAATATAGGCTTATTTGACAACTTAACTCACTATAAATAATCGGGTTTTAGGTAAAGGCTACGTTACTTTCGGGGAGAGAGAAGAGAACGGTCAAAGTCAAAACCAGAGAGGAAGGGGGTTTACAAATTGCCCAAAACTGATAGCGTGGTTTACGGACGATCCCTAATTTCTTTCTGGATAACAAAAGTTTGCCTGCAAAATACTTTTACTTATCTGATAATATTATGTAAGTTTACAAAACGTAGACGTAAATGTGTGGAACTCATTAAAATTGCTCATAAACCTTTATAAAATAAACTTATGAATACTCAAAGTATTACAAAATCTACAAAACATTAACTTTAATTACCACCCCCAATTTAAATGATGATATTACTTTGATAGCCACGAATATTTGAATTTACGAGTTTTAACAAAGGTCTATTCCGAAACTGAGAACACCTATTTCATTCAGCCTCTATATAATTTCAAACCATATAATTCGATAAGAGAATACTGGTCATTAAAGTATCATTACAGAGTATATAAACCCTAGTTCTTCTATTAATGAGACTGACAATTATTAAATGAAATAAACAGCTACATAGCGAACACGTAGAAGCCATAGAAGCCTAATGAGTGTAATCGGAAGACCTTTCGCTATTGCAGAGGTCGGAATTATATGTGTTAATGTACATATTTCTACAATTTCAATTGATGGCTGAATGGGTTGAGAGCTAAAGCAGGTGGGCTGTTGTACACGTTCCTGTTGTACCTTGAAAAGCCAGCAAAGTGTACCTAAAACATATACTCAGTACCAAGAGAGCTTTCGACCTATATATCATACTCTAGCCTAATGATAATGCCTCCTTGTCACTTTCCTTTTCAATGACCTCCTCAAGGTAAATTTAGAAGCTGCTAAAAAATATCTTACTAAATTAAAATGAATTTGTAATTGAATATTTAAATTTTCGTTGAAAAACAAAAAAAGAAGAAGTAGTTTAGTTTTAAAGCAAAAATAGTTGAGGTAAAAATAATTGGAGGTACTCCCTTTTCGGAAGTTCAACCGAATTTTTTGACGGAGTTTTATTGGTTCAGAGCGCATTTAAGTGAAAAATGAGAAAAAGGGGAATTTTCTTGAAAACAGAGGAAAAAGAGAGGATTTCTTTAAAGAGAGGGAAAAAAAGGCGATTATAGGGGAAATAATATGAATAAGCTTGAAAACTCTAGGGTATTATAGTTCAATAGATAAAAAGAAAATACTTAAGAACTACAACATTTAAATTCTAAGGCACGATTTGAAACTTCAGTGCGTAGGGTAATTATGTACCTAAGTTGGTTTGCAATGTCAGATTGAAAAAAAGGAGAATTGTGCCGGTAGCACAATCCTCCCCGAGGGATTGTCGCTAATGAAAGCTAGCATACTCTCGATCACCGTGTGCGCTCATTTGGCAAACTCAATACATACAAGCAGAAGCATACATATATATATATATATATACATATATGTATATATAGTTACCTATATGTACATATATCAAACAGGAGCGCTTTATGTATAGGCTAACCCAATAGACCTAACATGGCAAACATTAGGTGCACGAGATAGGCTGTAACAAGCAGCGGGAGCATAAGTCAACTATCGATGCTCGGGGCTTGCTTTGCCAGCATGTCCTCTCCAGCTCTGTGTAGTGTAGTACTGTAGTACACTACAGTACTACACTAAAACACAATTGTGTGTCAATATCTCAAGTGGAAAAAAAGAGATTTTGAAACACTATTATCCTTTCAAAAGTAACAGTACAAGAGTTATTTTCTAGACAAAAGGACTCTTTGTAGTCAGTTCAAATAATACTCTAATTGTAGGATATTCTATAATAAGGAAGAAAGATGACAATTTTAATTAATAACTAATTTCACAACGAAGGATTGCTTGTTGATCATTACATCTACCATTCCGTCCTGAAGGTCGAATCACGACCAATAGATTTGTACAAGAGCAATTTCGAGAAACTCTTGAGTTGTCAGAAGAGAAGAGCTTTCTCGCGTTAGAATGTTAGAAGCAAATAGAGAATTCGAATCGCGGCTCGAAGCCCAATCTCAGTAACATCCACCGTCTCACCTAATCGACGTGACAGGCAGCCGCCCTCGTATCAGCAGTTACAATGAGTGACGTCCTGTTAAAGATTCAGAACCTAAGAAGCCTGAAGAGAGGGAACCTCATTGCCTCTGGCTATATAGTTAAGTGCAGAGTTCGGTTTCATACCAACCTGCTGCTAATTGTTTCCCGTATTTCCAATGATTTCAAGTTTGCCAAAGCTGTCGCCTGATGTACTAGGTAAAATATTAATGAATTTACTAAAACAATAAGACTCTAAAAAAATAATAAAACTGTCCATTTTCCGTTTACGGTGGCCTGGAAGTTTTTAGCGTCTTTTGATTAAATCTTCCAAGAAATGGGTGGAAGGGCAGAGTCACTAGCTAAACCAGCATCTATGGACTCGACGTCCCTTGATAATTCCTCCAACTTTTTAACTGCAGCCTTTATAACCGCCAGTGTAGAGCCGCCTCGTTGGCCATCTCCGAAACATCCAGGCTGTGTTACTTCTTTTGCCCCTTTTACGACTAGTCCGCTCTTACTACGTCTCTCTCCCTTTACGGAGTACTGCATCTTAAATAATTGATTCTAACGTAGTTACTGCTGTTTTTATAACTGTTTTACCGTCCAGTGTTGGCGCACCAATGTATTATTTAACCGACGGTTTTTAAAGTTAAGTCCCAAGACACGAAGGTGTGAACGGACTGAAGGAATACGAAAGCTTCCTTGAGTTTACCAGGGCATGACGAATCAAAGATTACCAAGGACCAGCCCCTTTCCGGATTTTTATCCACTTCAAGTCCTTTTTCAAATACTTGATTACCACCAACTCATGTTCTAGGAAGTCGATAACTATAAAGACTAGATAATCCACGATAATCTAAAAAGGACCTAATTTTTTAATGGTCAAGAACTGCAAACCTAGCTATAATAAAAAGTTACACCAGAAATCAGAACTTAATCAACAGAAAAGAAAACTTTAACTTTTAAAACAAAAATGTAAAATCTAATACTTTGATAAACCCGTGGGATAGAATCACACATGCATACGTACACAAACACATCTCTAGACAATTTCTTTGAACTTCATACTAGATATATATTCCACTTGAAATATATTTTTAAAAAAACCTATTTTTGGGATGTTGATATTGTTACCGTTGCAAAGCTTCCTCTATGAGGAAGCAATATAAAAATAGAAAATCTGAAAATTTGAATTGTGAAATAATTTTAAAGGGAATTGGAAAGTAGCTGAAGGTCGAAGAAAGAGCCGAAGAGCCTAAGAGGACTCGAACGGTAGTAAAGATTCGACATTTCCCCAGGTGGTATCCAAAGTATGTAGATCCTTTGATTCTACCTTGCGAGACTGGCTTGGTGTGCTGTTGCCTTTTCTCATATTAAGAATAAAATTTTCGAATGCTGAATGAAGCATCGTTCTCTTCTGGAAGGTACTTTGACAGAGCCCCAAGGGTACATTACTAGGATTGCCGCCACCAATTGAACCCGCCTCCACCTTCTCGACTTCGCGACCCCGAAACGAACCGACTGAGGTTCTCAGTGACTTTGTTATAATGTGTGCAAACATGGTACATGGCCTGGGGTATAACCATGTTCAAATATCCAATCGCTCCGATCATTCTCAAGCGGGTGAAGCAACTTCTCGAATTTCTATTGTGTCCTTATTTGACTTTGTTAGGTGCACACTGTCGGCACAAATTTGCGGCATTATCGGCTGCATCAGCTATATATCAGAGGATCCTTTACCCTGCTCCCACAATGGGAATTTCATAATGCTATGGGTTATAACTTGTTTTGTACTGAGAAAATCAATCTAAAAATTAAAAGCAATAAAACTTATGATTTTAAATGCTCTTAAATGCTGTTAAGATTTTTTTACTCTACTTCCCTCCCTCTCAAAGGTGTTACATAACTTTTTTCGGATCGGTTAAATTTATAAGCCCATCTTTAAAATATCTATCGTTAAATTCAAAAATGGACTTAAACTGTAACAAAGAGTATAGACTTTTTTTCTATATAATCTTGCCTTCATTCTTTGGATCATCATCGTCTGATCTTGCCTTCAGTGAATAGATGATACCTTGATTTTGTTATATTAAATTCGCCATTTTTCATTTTGAACTAATAAAACCTCAAATTTTGTAGGTCTGTGTAATTATAATAATTAAGTATGTAGGTATACCTCCATCTATTTTCATTTACAAACCAAAAACTACTTGTGATAAACTAAGACAATAAGAAAGACGACCTAAGCAAAGACCATGAACCATCTCACATAAAAAATGCAACACCCCGACTGATTTAAAGACAATCAACTCTAATACCATTACATCCACAGAAGAAATATGGAGCCTACAACGCCACAAACCTCGTCGATAGATATAATCACGAGTACTGAATCGGCCCCTTGGAAACTTACAACCTAATATTTAACGCTCCTTGCCTTGCCAAATCGACTGGGTCATATTTTTCAAGCCATAGAAAGCAACAAGGAACCAAGAACCAAGGAACCTCTTGGCAGAAAATTTCACCGGCTAATTTACGGCTTTCTCACTTATAGTTCCATTTTATACGGTCGAAATTTTCGGTAGATACCAGAGGATACCGAGAGAGGAAATTCGTAATATAGAGGGCCGTTCTACGGCCCCATTGGGAGGAATTCCGGGGTACGTTTTAAATTGCTGCATCCCCAACCTCCTTGTTTATGTATGCTTCGTGTTTCTTATTCTTGTGCGGCAGCGAGGAGAGCGCGCACCCCTAACTTTATGTGCACAGCGTTGGCATAAGTATGCAATCTATGTATGTGTATGCGCATGGCTGTACAGGGTTAACTCCTCTGTGTGGGAGTAAGTTGTACGAGGTAGGCGTGTTTCGGAGGAAAATCATACATATGTACATGTGTATTGTGTGGACTATAGAGAAAGAGAACGTGGTCCTACGTTTTCTACGTTCTCCGTGCTCCCGTTCCCTACCATCAGATCTATGTTTCCTTGTGCTAGACCCTTCTTACATTTTCCAGTTTCCACTTTCCAGCTCCAACTTACAACCCCTAACCCCATTTTGACTCCTCAAACTCGATTGCTCCAACCTAACTCCGCTATCCGTGAATTTTGTTATTGAAAATTAGGGCACTGACCAGCCACCACCAGCAGCCTTTCTAATCCGATTAACGTTCGATTCTCACCAGGGATTCAAACAATTCAATTTGGATTCGCAGGACAGTTCCAAGAGGAGGAAGAACCGAATTTGGAGTCACTATAAAATAGAAATAATATAGGTCTTAAGAAAAATAGAGAAAATAAAAGTATTAAAAGCATATGTTTTTAGCTCTATAGAAATACTGCCACTTATTCTTAAAAGAATTCGCCTACAAAGCGAAAAGATACTTTATAATTCTTTTATTTGTTGAGTAAAATGAGGAATTTAAACAATTGAGATTAAAACTTGAATCATAATAAATTCCACTGTCACCTAATCAATTAAGCCAAAAAATTATTAAAATTTTTAAAATGTCTTTTCTATTATAATTACATGAATAAAAGTCAAATTATTTCATAAAATTTAATTCCAATTTTAATATTTCCCATCATTTCCAAGCCTTCCAGATAATCCAGTTAATCCACATTTACTATTTTATTAGGGTTTGCAAGGAAGATCACTGCTAAACATATTAATAACAAAAATCTTTCATTTAGTCAGCCAATACTCCAGACAGTACAATTGTGTCCAAATAAATAAATCATTTCTACTTAAAATAATAGGTCTGAAATAAGTATGTATCAATTTTGCAGAGAATTTTCAATTATGAAGTCTTGTAGAATATTTACAATTTCTAAAGATAAGTTTTTTTAGACGTTGATGTTTAAAGCCAAAAATAATAAATTTCTGTAGATCATACATTAAAAAAGTTCTGTAATTTGTATAAATCACGGTCGTATAAATTATTGAAATAGAAATTATTGGTATAAATTATTGAAATAGAAATTGTAAAAGTAAATATAAATCAATGACATCATACTTACACTTACGATATCCAATCAAGTAAGCACGTACCCAGAATCCGGAACTCAGATTATCTAGAATTATCCACTCTTAATTCTTATTCCACTCACTAACGCAAAAATTAAAAAAAAAACAACAACAATTTTATACAAGAAATTTCCACGCACTGACTAACAATTAACTAACTCAATTAAACTCCGTTTGTCACGAAAAAAAGTTTGGTTAGTTCATAAGTTTAACTTGATCTGTCTTACATTTATCGTCATTAATTAATTTTTATGGTAAAAAAAGAAAAGAATTTTCCGTGCATTCGATTAAACAGATTAAACTATGGAAATCTAAGAAAACTGAAAGACAAATAGAACTTTCGCGGCAACGCTCAAATATTAAATAATGGGAAAAGTTCTGTAACGCCATTTTAAAACAACTTCCACGAAATTGGACTCTCCAGAGGTAACGGATATTTTTGAAAAGTTGTCGGTATACAGTAGATGGTGAAGAAATCTACTTGACCTCCAGAAGAGAATTCAAAATCGAATTAATTTAAGGGCATGTGTTACTTACCATATCAGCAAATTTAGATAACCCGAATTTTTTTCTATAATTTTTACTTCTTGAAAAAAATTGTATTCAACATCCGTCAAGAACATGAACTCGGACGAATTTTGATTAAAATTTTTTTGAAAATGTAAAAATTGTAGAAAAAAACGCGGGTTATTTAAACTTGCTCATATGGTAAGTAACACATGCCCTTAATTCGTTTTTGAATCGCGCGCCAGATTACAGCCAATTGCAGAATTTCTCCAGCAGGAACTAGGAAGCCAAAATGTGCTGCGCGCGCACGGTGCCCCGTTTGAGTACATGATGCTTACCCTTACAATTCTATAACACGCTATGTATGCTTGTTAAGTTGTGTATAATTGTATCAGGTCTTGATAAATAATTTGAGATTATAAACATTATGGCAAATTTTGCCAAAGATCAACTTCTAAAATACGGTTGGACTGAGGGTATGTTCATTTTATTAATTATTTAAAAACTATTCAGCAATATTTTATTTTCTTGCTTACTGCGTCTCATTCTAGATCCTAACCTCTTCCTTTTGTCTTCCGTAATGAAGTCTATTATGTATTGTTTTTAAACTATACTAGTTATCTTTTTTAATCAAAGAAGTTTTTTATATTTAGTATCAAGACAACTTACTTATAATCCCATTACCGGAAAAACGAAATGTTTATTAAATTGGAGTGTTTTTGTCCGAATGTCAAGAACAAAGATTTTGGTTTGACGACGACGAAGACAATTAACTTATGAATGCATTTGCAAAATTTTAATCAATACTTCTCATGATAATTATCCCTTACCTCTTATATTGTGATTTTTAAAGTGAGATGTATATATTTTTTGCATAAAATATAGAGCGAACGTCTATTGTTTACTTTTATAATTCTCTTTCTAAATACATTTATTTGCCACGTGACACTACGAAAAAATTTTTTACGGTGTAATGTGTGTGAGAATAGAAAAAAACCATTGTTATTGTAATTGTTTTAGAAGAGAACAATAAACGATCAGAATTGAAAGAAAATGGTGATCAATTTCAATATTTATTTTAGAAAAATCTTCAAGAGAAAGTTTTCCCATTGAAAGTTTCACAGTGTAGTATAAGAAATATTCTCTAAAATTACTTATGAAAAAAACAATTGCATTATATATAAAAAATGCTCTTACAAATAACGTTATGCGATATTAATTTGAACCTAAGGACGTTGGACAAAATAGAAAATATTTTACTAAAAAAAAAAATATTTTAATTAGATATTCAGTATTTTCATTAACTTTTATTACTTCACTGCCATGCAGAAAGCACAGACAAAATGTTGATCTTAGCAATATGTATTTTATTATCAATACATGAGAAAAATCTTATTTTTCTTTGTAGGCAAAGGACTAGGAAAGGAGGAAAATGGAATAACCGAGGCTATAAAACCGAAATTTAAATTCGATACCGCAGGTGTTGGTCACAAATCTGACATCTGCAACAACTGGTGGGAGTCAGTTTTCAACAAAGCCGCCAAAAATGTTTCCGTCGACAAAAGTTCTTCTGGCGTTTCCTTAAATGTAGTGGACCAAGAGGCCGCAATCTTCTCAAATAAGCAAGATTTAAAGTCTCTCCAGAAGGAACACAGGTCAGGTTATAAAGCATTTCTGAAAACTTCTACTCTAGAAAATGGAAAGGTGATTCAAGATAAAATTGAATGTCCCAAATTAGAAGTGGATCTTTGCTTTTCTAATTCAACAATCGACGACGATAAATTGTTCAAAGTTTGTGGAGGCAGAACTGCACATAAAGGAGCCAGACATGGATTAAAATTAAGCGGAAAACTCGCTAGGATTGCCCGACAAGAAGAGGAAATGCTCTCTGCCTTGTCCTTACAGAAACGAAGAAGAATCCAGCCAAAGGAAATTACAGCGAAGAAGAGAAAAAGAAAAGCTTTGTTAGCTGAAAGTGAAGAGGACATCATCGACGAGGACAATAAAGATATTTCACATTTACTAAACAGATTGAAACCAATAGGTCCAAGCAAAAAATCCACGAAAGCAGTTAACCATCTGGCTCAAATGCTTGACAAGTCTTGTAAACTTGAGGAAAGTCAAATTGACTTTCATTGCTCAACAAGCACCTCAAAAAGAAAAAAGAAAAAAATTAATCGAGATGAATATGAATTTGTTTATATTAAATGTACGGACAGAAATAAAATGATTAATAAAGAATCAACCAAGAAAGAAGAGTATGAGAAACTGGATTCAGAGGAAAGTAACTGTGATATTTCTACTCTTAAAGACGAAGATGACTTTTTGGGTATCTTCAAAGACATTACTTTCAAGCGTTATGAAGTACAAAATCCTTCAAAATTCAACGCCCAGAAGAAACGCAAATCGAAAAGCAAAACGGCTTTGGAAAAGAAGGTTGACAAGTTGACGCATCAACTTAACAGCGTTTGTTCTCTTAGCGAACAAAAACCAAAAAAGAAGAAAAAGAAAAAGAACAAGAAGTGTTGTGATCGGTTTGACGCACTTGAAGAAGATACTATTCCCCGGAGAGATGTAGATAAGTTGAACAGTCGCATTAGCAAGAAGAAGAAAAAGCGTTTAATGAAAAAACAGTCTCTGGAAATGGTAGTAAAAAAACTCAAATCAAAACATATCGTTTTGCCAGATAGTAAATGTAAGCAGACCTCCCCATGCAAAAATGGATCAAGGTCGTTGAATTCAACTTCTAATGTCATAATTCGATCTAGTCAATTTACTTAGCAAATAGAATAAGTAGATATTTTTTCGTTCTGTAGCGGTAGAGCGAAAAAATAATTAATTTTAATCATTTTTGAGTACAATAAGAAGACTAAATTTTAAGATCATATTTTGAACACTTCGCTTTACACAAAAAGTATTGAAAGTAAATATTTTTTCGCTCTAGTCACACTTTAATTTCGAAAAACAGTGCATCTATAGAGTGAAAATATATCTGATTCTAAAACTGGTTAAGTAAATTAAAAAATCGAATATCCAGGTTCTTACATTTTTCCATATTTCTTTCTGAGTTCATTGTTAGCGAATCTTGTAAAGCTTTCAAATTTTCATTAGATTTAGTCATTCAATTAAGGATGAGTGGAAATAATAATAATAATATCGCGGACGTAAATTTGCGGAAACTTAATTTGGTCACACAGTAACTACCACATACCATACCACATACCACTTAAAAGGGGCTAAATTGTTGAAAACAAGTTCAACTGTTTTATAAATAATTTTATATTTACTACCTAAACGTTACTGTTTATAATGTAAGATATGCATTATGAAATAAATGAAAGTACATTTACTACATGTTATTCTTATCTTCCAATAAAATTTACAAAATTTACAATTTTAAAGAAAAAGTAATCGAATTTAGAAATATTTCATATTTCATTTTCACTAATTTCGTCTTATTTCAATCTTCTGTGTTTCTAACAAAACAAGAACGAATTTTTATGTTATTTTTTTAAGGCCATGTATAAGTCATATGACTTGGCACTTGTAACCATATTCCAAGTTTTTAGGGGTTACATTAAAAAATTAATACATAATTAAAATTTAATGTTCGTAACAGATACATTTATCACCTAGCTAAAATGTATTTTCTCCAATTGTTTTCAAGTGAGATGCTCGTGATGCCTGAAAAAATGAAATCTGGTCAGGTTGAAATCAGATAAGTAATACATGGCCTTAAAGAGACAAAAATAGAGTCTTTCTATTTACAAATGCATCAACTTCCTGCAAAAAATTCAGTATTTTGATATATTGACCAATGTTTTTGGAGTCAGGTTTGTTTTTTAATGGAACCAAGTTCATTTCTAATTGTTGTCCAGATGTAACCAGAACCAGCACCCGTGTATGGAATTGGATATGGACTGTTTTTTAATTTAAAATAATCCGATGGTGCGTGCATTACAAATTCCATGTACTCCAGTTTTCGTGGTAAATCTTCTTCTGGACCAATTACATAAGTTTCAGGAATAAATCCATCTTCTGGAGGTGGACTGCTGACAATAATAAACATAGAGAATTTTGTATAGACTAAAAAATGATACATTAAGTTTTTAAATCTTAAGGGTATTGGATTCAAGTTTTTACCACAAAATTTAATTTCTTCATTTTACTTGATAAATATAGGTGTGTCTGTTCCGAATAGGCTTCGTCACCTTTCAGGCTTTCGAAACCAAATTTTGTTTAAATAAAATTATTGATATAGAGCAAAAAATGTCTACCTTTAATACTTTTTTTATGAAAAGAAAAGATTGAAAAATATCTAATTATAATACAATACTTATTAAGTATTTTACATTCAACACCCTTAATATTTTTCAGGCTTATTTAAATGAAGTATACATTACATTACAATAATCTCTACCTAGCTGTTGTTGGTAAAAGCCACGTGACTGCTGCACTCTTTTCACAATATTGATCAGTCAAAAGTCCTCGAATTTGGGCATAATAAATTCCTCCATCTTCATCCTGCATTGAAACTATGTCTCCAACTTGAAAATATGAGCCCTTATAAAATACAAAGTCACTAGTAACTACCGTTGCAGTCGCAGTTGGTGCTTTCATCGGCTAGAAAAGAAAAGAAAAGAATTATTTAAAATGTTATGCAAGTAGTTATAGGTGGAATGTAAATTTATACAAAAATTTTTATTTTGATACTCAAGGATTCCAGGTATCGAACTTGCTTTAGAACATTTATATTGTTAGTCTTTTAAACACATTTGCTTAAACAATTTAACATTAGGCTTGTCCGTTGACAATTCCAATAAATACTAATTAAATTCATATTACCGTTTTCTTAAAAATATTCCGTCGTCCTTTGCCTTTAGGTGCAGAACTTTTGGAAGAAGGTGCTGCAGGATTAGGTTTACAATATCGTGTAACCCTTGTGCTTTTTCTGGCAGGTTTCGAGTTGCTATTTCTTTCCTCTTCCTCTTTTTGCGTTTCAACATTAGAATTTTTTTCCTCTTCTAGACAATTATTACATAAATTTCCAGCATCGGTAGCGTGCCAGAGAATTGTTTCCTTCGTTCCGCACTTTGTGCATTCTGGTTTCATCCCCAAAGGCATTGCAATTTAATTGTTTTATAAAATTATTTGCGGATATCCACAAGATTCAAATTCGATTTCAAGTTAATTGAGAACCACTTTTTTCAATACTTCAGGTTTTATTCTATTTTTCAAGTTTATAACAAATCACAATTAGAAAAATGTTATTCTAAAGGTTCTAAATCTAAAGCTTCTAATATAGTTTTCTGAATTTTTGTAGAATTTTTAGGTTAATTTCGCTCGCGGAATGCGGTGCATTTGTATATATCAGTATATATATACGACTGTTTAGAGAGTATATATATATATATATACACAGTATACGACTGTGCTATTGGCCAATAACAGGTGACGCGGTAAATTTAAAAAAATAAGTATCATCCTTCGCGCGTCAGAGTGCACGGTTAGGTTTGTCTTATTAAAAAATCGTGTAAATGTGTGAGAAGAAAGGAAAAATTGAACGTGGAAATTAATAAAAACTGTTTTTATTTTAGAAATAACAATAGCTTTATTATACACTACTATATCCAGACATTTAGCATTGTGATTCGGTTATATTATTTTATAAGATTAGAAATAGAATAATGATCTCATAGAGTTCCGCTTTATTCTATCAACTATACATACGAAACTGCAACGCACTTGATAATCTATTGCAACAATGTTTTTATTTTTTATTTCTGTAAAAGTTAAAATTCTAGCTTAATAATGTCATGAATTATATCATTTCTTTTTGAATTACAAAGTTTTCCTGTCGATTTGACGTAGCCAACAGTTTTTCCATAAATATGTATGCTTTATATTATTTTAATAATAATAAACACTTCAATGTAGGGATCAATGGCTATATAGAAAAATGAGATCTAGTAAAATCATCTATAAATTGATTAGAAACGAGATTTCACATTACTTGAATTAGAAAAATCTTTCAATATCAGATGATAATACATATTCTCAAGTTTAATGAAACTGATAAGTTAGTTAATGAGAAAAAAGTGATTTATCTTAAAAAATAACAATTTTTTCTTTTTTCCTACTTTGCACAAAGTTCGCACGAAATGTCATCTAATGTTGCGAAAATGGCACTAATTAAAAATTCAGAAAAAAAAAAAAAACAATCGTGATGTGGATGTAAGTTTGGGAATGCTTCGGGTATCCTCGATTTTAATAAATTTAAATGTGTAAATTAAAAATCATTTAAAGTGAAATTTATGTTTTTAAGTAAAAGTAATCCGAAGAAACTTTTTCAAACGCCAGTATTTTTTGCAAATGTACAAAGCTCACGGAAATAGATGTTCTTGTAGATTATGAATTAATTTCAAAACCGACAAGAATATATGTTTATCACAAATACTAGTCCCAAGACTCACGTTACTGGTTTAAGTGTAAAAGATAATTTGGGCCTCGAATTATTCTTTCCAAGAATCTTTTTCTGCTCTTCTTTTACTCTCTTCTCATGTTCTTTTCTCATTTTTTGCCTCTCTTCTTCCATTAGCCGTTGCTCCTCGACCATTGCGAGTCTCTCTTCGGCCTGAAACAATTACAAATTGATTTTTAGTCAAACAAAAGTCTTTTTATATTTCATCGTATTTTCTGATAGAGAAATTAAAAGTCACATTTCGACTTAAAGTGGAAATTGAAAGTTACTTAATTCGACTTACTGTTTACTAACAGAAATTCATTTGGCGTTGCTCGGGGTTTTAAGAAATTTTAAGAGCTTTTAAGAGATTTACAGAAGATTTAAAGGATTTAAAAAAATTCTAAGAGATGTTATTTGATTTTCAGGAATTTTAAGGGATTTCTTTGATCATATGAAATTTTGAGGTTTTAAAAAAAGTATTTGACTTTAAAAGTTGGAACTCACCAATTTCTTTTGTGCTTCCTCGATCTTTTTGTTGTTCTCCTCCATGATCCTCTCAAGCTCCTCGCGCTTTTTCCGCTCTTCCTCCTACAATGACAATAAAATCGGTTTAAAATCGAAGTGATGCTGATGGTTTAATTCTTGTTGTTACACCGTTCATGTTCAAAATCATAGTGTCGCTGTATCAACAGCCTAAATGTTACACATCCTAAAGAACCTTGATGTGGGGAAAGAGGACACAGGGATCTTCCGAAATTTTGAGATCGGATCTGGACCGCAAGGATGGCCTGACGTTAAATTCGCGCCTAAGCCCACACATTTCCTTCGAACCACATCGATTTCTTATTTCTCTTCGCTTCCAGCCAATATAACATCATAATAGACTTGAATAAACTACTCCAAAGCATGAAAAAAGAAAAAAATGCTCGTCTTTCATTAATATCACAATACATGCAAAAACATACTTAAAAAATATCGGAATCTAGAAAAAAGAAATATCAAGATCAAAATGATTGCAGACAAAATTTCCTTTTGTAAAAAAATCCAGGTTTTTAAATAAAATCTACTAAACGAATTCAAATTTCTAACCGACTCTGACATTTGCCATCTGTCCGACTAGAGGACCAAATTTTCTCGTTTCAGATTTTTTTTATTAGCTGACGAATATAACATGGTTCCTAGCAATAAAACTGTTGGTATAAAAAAGTTTGAGCAAAGAACAATAATAACAATATTGGTATATAATGAATTATGAATAGATAAATTGGATAATACCTGAATGAAGACTCACGCCAGCACGTAGGGGTTGACTTCTTCATAGACAATCACTCAGCAGTGAGTAAAAAATCGGCATCTTCTCGTGGTAGTCAGTTAGGAAGGTGACCTATGTTTTCTAGGTCGTGCTTTGTTGCTAAAGGTTTCTAACTTTGCCCCTTTATGTCTACTTTTCCCATTTAAGTATGTCTCCCAATTTTTTAGTCGAAATTAACAAAAACTTGGCTATCACTGACCATTGCTTTTTCCAAGGGGTATTCAATTTGTCTTACAATTTTAAATCAGAATCGTTACAAAGTTCCTATTCGAAAATTTACTAACTCAAATTTTTAAAGATTTCAAACATCATTCTGCAAATAATTTTTTTAAAGCATTTAAATTTTGAAAACATCAAATTTAAACCCTATCATAAAAAAAGGGGTTGCGATTATATTGAAAATAGATTCTTGCAATCTTGAAACCTGAAGAGTTCAGTAAAGTTTCAAGATTTTAAAGTAATCTAGAAATATTTTTAAGGATTTTAAAGAGATTTCACAAGATTTTAAGTGATTGTAAGGAGTTTAAATCGATTTCAAAAGATTTCAAGTAATTTTAAGGAATTTAAAGGAATTTTAAGAGATTTAAAGGGTTTTAGGGAATTTAAAGGGATTTCAAGAAATTTTAAGTGATTTTAAGAAATTTAACGCGATTCCAAAAGATTTCAAGTGATTTTAAGGAATTTCAAAAAATTGAAGAAAATTTCAAGATTTTCAAGTAATCTGAAAACAAACAATGCTTTTGGAGTCTTTAAAATCTGTTTAATCTCTTGAAATCTTCTTAAATTTGTTGAAATCCTTTGAAATCCTGTGAATTTTTTTTAAATCAAGTAACATTACTTAAAAACTCTTCAAATCTTTTGAAATCTCTTTGGGTCTCTTGAATTCTTTAAAATCTTTAGAAATGACTTAAAACCTTTTTAACTTCTTTTATATCTTTTGAAAAATCTTTTAAAATCTCTTGGAATCACTTTTTAAAGCTTTCTGATATTTCTTTAAATTTTTTTTGAATTTTTTTAAATTTGTTAAATCTCCTGAAATCTATTGATTTATATAAAATCTTGTGAAATACCTTGAAATATCTTTTAACTTTAAAGTTGTATTCAAATTAAAGTCGCGTATTAAATTTAATTCGAATATTGTTTTCAAAATTCAAATTACTCGAATATGATGCTTTCCACTACATAGCAATCCTCTAAATTTAACTTTGAATTTACGTTCCAAATTCTTAACTTTATTTTGAACAATCCACCAAGCAAAAATTGTTTCAGGTAAAATTGGCACGAAATCTCAAGTCTCAGAATTTTAGAAAATGAAAAATACTTCGCGAAAAAACTAGCAACTAAAATAAAGATTGAAAAGAAATATATAAAAACTAAAAAAAAAAATTAACGAAATTGCAGGACGAATAAAATTTTTGAACTAGTAGGAAACCCAGGGAAGAATACCACTGGTCCTATTTTTGCAATGGAGAAATATTTTTATTTTATCTCGATTAACCAAGCGACAGGGAACAAACTGAATTACAAAGTTTCGGGATTAAATTTCTCGAGTATCGTCTTAAAGTCCATAAAAGATGTGATAGCATTCATTTTCACATTCGTGTTTTCACTGTAGGTAGGCATGTAATCGAGGCGGATCCAATTAACACGTTTGATAAGTGGGAAAATCTCTTCATATGCACCTTTACACGGATTCTCCCAATTCACAATACCAATGTCAATCAGATTCCGTATCACGGAAGTTTATCACGTTTCATAAATTATAAATAAATATAGATATGTATGTACATATACAGGTACAGAGTTCCGTTCACAAATAGCTCTCATGCTTCTATAATAGGAAAACCTTCACAATACCATTGAGAAAAATATCACTTCCCAACAACGCGACCTCGGTGGATGTTGGAAAGAAGAAGCACTTCGGTTTCTACCCTCGTTACTCTTCACCATTTTTAACCAGAGTGCTTCGAGCCCAAACGCTGTTACTATTTACTGTTGATCTCTCATTTCAATAGTCAATTTTGTCGATCAAGTTTCGCTCTCATGGAAAGCCATCAATCAAAATGAAATTTAGATTAAATACTGAACTTAATTCAAGTTAAATAAATCATTTTAGACCTATTAATAACGAAATAAAATAATTGAAAAGGAAATAAAGTCTTTTTTGGGAATCCCACACCGGAATCAGAAAAAAAAATGTATCTAACCGATATTATTTTAAACTAACAGAAACTTACCCGGCGTTGCACGAGATTTGAAGAGATTTCAAATGGTTTTAAGAGATTCAAAAAGACTTTAAAAGATATTAAAGGATTTTTGAACAGAATAGATAGTTTTATTTTTATAAAATAATTGATTGGCTCCCATTTTGGTAAAAAAGCTCGTCGACCTTGGTCAGTAAATAAATGTTAAAGATATGTGAATAAAGTTCCAGCGATTGGGCTAATGTAGGCCAATGTTTCTTTGGATTGGTCTTACCTCTCTTCGTTTTTCCTCTTCTCGCAGCTTCGCCTGTCGCCATTCCATTTCCTCCATCATCTGGCGCTCCATGGCTCTTTTCGCCTCTTCAACCCTCCTTTGAACTTCAGCTTCGATTTCCTCCTTTCGCTTCTCAAGTTCTTCCTCAACCCTCTTCTGTACAAGTTCCTCAATACGTTTCGCAGCTTCCTCCTCAACCATTTTTTGCTCGACTTCTCGCTGCCGCCTGTAGGCAGACACGCATCGGGTGTTTCGTTCTATATCTAATAATCTAGGTCCAATTTCTCATGAGTACAAAGTCATAACATGCGAAATTGATTTTTGGCATTGGAAACTTTGCTCGAAATCCAGATTGATAGTAAAGTCGATCACAAAGTCCCTTTTTTTGATTTTAAAACTTAAAAGTGAATATTTTTGTCTTGTGGGAAAAAAAATTTTTTTTACGCCAATTATAATTTTTAAAAAACACATGTTAAAATACCTTAATCTTCAATAATTTAATTTTAGTCTCAAAAACAATCCTTTCATAAAAACTGCTTTTATAAACTAGAAGTCTCGACGTAAGTGAATAATTTTAAGGATATAAAATTAATTTAAAAAGATTTGAAAAAGTTTCAAAAGATTTCAATACATTTCGAAACATTTGCAAAGAATTCAAAAGATTTCAAGTAATTCCAGAAATTTTAAAATACTAAAAATCTAAAAAAATGGACTTTGTGATCCTCCTTAATAAAGAGTGTGTTTAGGAATAAGTAATTTAAGAAATAGATTTTGAACCTTGTAAGTCCATGAAAGCTTGTTGAAAAAAATTAGTTTCGTTTCTTTTTTGAGAGAGTAAAGATTCAAGGCATGCACTTTTGCTTCACAAAAGATGAAAGTCAGGAAATCGAAAACCAGTTAACCACCACCAAAAAATTTATGTACACATTCTTACCCAACCGCACTCGATGCAAGGATTTTGTTCGTTAACTCTTTCTTTTTCCTGACAACACAATGACAAAAACAACGTGTAGACTATTGTCTGATCAAATATAATATTTTAGTATTAATCCTTCCTGACATCCATTTAATTATCTTCCCTCTATTCAGATTTTTTTATAAAGTTATAATAATTTTACTATAAAATACTTCATATTTAAAAATTGAAAAAA
>CAJFCO010000030.1:4622879-4674169 GCA_904066015.1 Synergus gifuensis
TATATATATATAGGTACCAGTGTTAGGTAAGTTACTCTATTAAAAGTATCTAGATACAGTTACGTTATTTTGCAATAAAAAGTATCTAGTTGTAGTTACAGTTACTGGAGAAAGTAACTTAAGTTCCTTTTAAATTGTACCTCCCTTCCAATTAAAAAAATGTTAAACATATAGACATCAGCTAAAATAACAAATACGCGATATATGTTTGCAAGGGAACAACAAATTGTTTTGTTCTTCCATTGCGTCCAATTTTCGAAATATCTGTTTATAGCATAACGGTTATTGAAAAAAAATTATACAAAAAATACAAAGGAATTCAAAACTAACTATAAAATTAAAGTTACAAGTTACTGGAAAAAAATACAAGTAACTCATCCTTTTCAGTAACTTATAGGTACTTGTAACGAGTTACTACTAAACACTGACAAGTACACAAGTATTGTAAAGAGAAACCGAGAAAAAAATAAAGAAATATAATCACCTTTGTCTCTCCATTTCCGCCAATCTCTCAACTTCGTCCATTTTGCGATCTCTCTCTCTGTCCCTGTAGGAACGTTTTTTATGACTCACAATGTGAATGTCGTCTGATATATCCGAAGCTGTACTTGTAGTCGGCGAATGTGACCTTTTTCTAAAAGAAATATTTTCATTTCACAACAGTAATTTTCATTAATAATCTAAAACTAATCGACTCTACTCTGTCGATAATGTTTTGAGGCTATAATAATTTAAACTTAAAAAACAGATGTTTTAGTATAATCCTACAAAACATTGTAAAATTTCTTAAAACCCCATTCAATATAGTTAAATCCCTTAAAATTTATGAAAACCCAACAAAATCTTGCCACAATCTTTTAAACTTCTTACAATTCCACAAAACTCCAATAACTGTTATAAAATGCCTTAATATTCTTTAAAATTCGAATAAATTTTGTAAAATCCTTGAAAATACCTTTAAATGTCTTCAAATACTTTGAAAATCCATAAAAAAAACCTTGAAATGACGTGAAATCCCTTAATACGTCTAAAATGTCAATAAATTTGGAAAAATCTTTTTAAATTCCTGAAAATTTGATGTAATCAAATATATTTGTCTTAAAATTGAAAAGATGTGTATTTGAAGGGCCCAAAATTTTCGAATTTCAAATTGGAGTCATGTTATGTTGTATCTTTTTTGTAATTGAATATTAATTGTTTATGCAATGTTTGTGACGTGCAGTTGTGTGCGTATAATATTGCTAGTAAAAATAAATAATTGTAACCATTGTCAAAATCATAAAGTTTGAGGGAAGCCATATTTGAAAACAAAAATCAATACTACTTTTTCAAAAATCGATGAGAACTTGGATATATAATAATAATATATAATATAATAATAATAAGAAAAGCTACAATGAAGTAATAAAAAAGACAGGGAGTGTTGGTTACAAATTCTTCATTGATTGGAGCATAATAAGGAAATGGTTAGGGAGGAGGGGAGAAGAATGGTTACTTGAGACTGTTGAGACGGATAACAAATAATCGGCCTATAGCAAAATTTCTATTTGAATAATTACCTTGATTTTGAACTACGTTCCTTCGTTTTTTCTGAATATTTGCTGCTGGAACGTTTTTCACGAGATTTTGATCTTTTACGTGAATGCTTACTCTTGTGACGCCGCCTACTCGGCGATTTACTTCGTGATCTGGATCTACCCATTTTTCCGAGCCTCACCGTTTTTCCTAATGACTCAATGACTGAATGAGACACAACTTCTCGCTATTTATTCTTTTATCTCTCACCAAATAGACAAAAATGTCAAAACTAATCCAGAATGTAGAGGAAAAAAACTCCGACGTCTTGCGACTATCTTACAGAATCCAGAAACCGATTAGAATGCGTGCTTTGGAATATGTACAAGACGCGAAGATTATTAGATAAATATTCGAAAAATTTCCATTTAAGTTGATTTTCCACAATTTTCACTCGTTTGCACAGTCCAGATTTTAAGAATTTTATTATTTTAGAGGATAAGAATACCTGCAATTTGCTTGCAAATGCAATGTCATTAGCATCAATACATACTCAATCATACATACGTACCAGTATTCTCAATTCGTGCCCCTTACTCAACTGCGCATGCGTGGCACTCGGCATTTGATTGGTTATAATTGGCGCGCAGTTTAAGATGCTACAAATATTATTTTTATCGTCTATTATAAATAATGAAATCTCAATTTTTCTTTTTCTCAAGATTCATGAATTTCGATATAATGGACATTTTTATAATTTAAAATGCATTATTTATAATAAAAAATAAATATATTTTTTAGCATTTTAAACTGTGCGCCAATTGTAACCAACCAAATGCCGAGTGCGACGCATGCGCAGTTGAGTAAGGGGCACGAATGCAGAGATATGAAAGCGCCTTTATAAAATTGTTAATTAACACGGAGTTAATTTCTTGGATTTTGTTTTGTACATACATATATGGTAATTCTGATTGGCCGAAAACTTAAATGTGAATTCGATGTGAAAAATTAATTCAATGATTAATTCAAAACAAGTTAACAATAAATTGCATTTTATAGATCTCGAATTACTCTTTTTGTGTTCTCTTCTATAATACATTTGAACGTCCCGCCATATGTCACAAAAATTTCAAGCACGACCAATCAGAGAAATAATTGCATATAAAGAAAACATTTTGATTGGTTGGCGGACATTGTTTGTGAAGTTTAAAAATTCTGTTAACTTCGTTCGGGGCGGCGGTTTGGAACAATTTGTGGGAACTGGGAACTGTTAATTCTGATGCAGAGAAAGCTTTTATAATTTTTATGTGACATAAAAAATTATTTTAAGGTATTTAGAAAATACTTATATTAATAAAAGAGCTGTAATTAGCGAAATGTAAAGACAGTATATTATCCATAAGCACTAGTTTTTTATTATGAGGTGTAAAAGAATTCTAACCTCAAAGTGAAATATTATTATATATGTACATATTAAGCTGCTTACGAGCAATTTATACAATATCATTATTATTCAATTTCAGTATGGAGTATACATTAAACAATTTATTTTTTATAGAATATTGTTTAATCTCTTTTTTCTTTTAGATTTAAAGAGATTTTAAGTACTGACATTACAAGTATAGATTTCGACAAGATGATGGAATCAGTGTTCAGAGCCCCAGAAAATGTTCCGGAGGTTTACAAAAAAGATGTCCAAAGAACTCTCGATTCAATGACAGAACACATCGAAGGTCGTGGAAGGAAGTAAGTTTCCCGTAATTTTTTGTAGTAGAATACATAATTCAAAAAATAAGAGGATTCTTAACAAATGATACTGTTTCATTTTTATATTATTTACTAGCATAAATTTATCCGTCGTTACCCGGGATTTTAAGAATTTTCAAGTGTTTTTAAGAAATTTCAATAGATTGTAAAAAGGCTTTAAAGGATTAAAAAATGATTTAAATGATTTTAGGTAATTTCAAGATATTTTAAGGGATTTCGTTTGATTTTAAGTAGTTTTTATACATTTTACAAGATTTCAAACGTTTTAAATAATTTTAAGGAATTGCTAGGGATCTTAGGGAAGTTTAAAGCTCTTATTAAGAATTTCAAAAGAATTAATAAGATTTCAAGGTATTTAGAAAAATTGCTGGTTATTTCAATTGTTTTTAAAGTAATTTTAAAGTAATTAAAAGAGTTTCAAAATATTTTTAAAAAATTCTGCATTAAATTTTTCAACAGGGCATTTACCTTTTAATTTTAATCTTTTATTCTAGTTTCCGTTGGTCAATGGACGATTTTCAAGTTGGAGCTCCTTTAGGTCGTGGAAAATTTGGTCGCGTGTTTCTAGCCAGAGAAAAGTCGAGTCATTATATGGTTGCATTGAAAACTCTCTACAAAATCGAGCTCGTGAAAGGCAAAGTCGAAAAGCAAGCTTTACGAGAAATTGAAATTCAATCTCATTTAAGGTATCATATTTGGAAATAAATTTAACTTTCTAGAATCTTACATTTCTTTATATTCTTCATCATATATTTTGTATTACAGTCATCCTCACATTTTACAATTACTCACTTACTTCCACGATGAAAAGAAGATATACTTGGTATTGGAATACGCAGCAGGTGGTGAATTGTACAAAGAATTAAAGCGACAGCCTGGAGAAAGATTCAACGAGCATTTGTGAGCCTTTTATTTTTTTTTAAAACAATTTTCCAATGATTAATACTTTACTTACATTTCATGCTCATGTCCTCTTTTCTTTTAGGTCCGCGAAATACATTTATCAAGTCGCAGACGCTCTCGAGTATTGTCACAAGATGAACGTTATCCATAGAGATATAAAGCCAGAAAATCTACTGCTCACCTTAAGAGGTGATATCAAATTGGCGGATTTTGGATGGTCCGTTCATGCACCTTCTTCAAAGTTAGTAAATTTTTTCTTCTACTATTGCTCAATTAATATTCATAATCAAATAATTTTAAATTTTCTAGACGTTACACAGTTTGCGGTACTTTGGATTATCTTCCCCCAGAGATGGTAACTTGTCAGAAATACAACGTCTTCGTAGATCATTGGTGCTTAGGAATTCTTTGTTACGAATTCCTTGTAGGAAGAACTCCCTTCTTCAGTGATACTCAACAAGAAACATACGATAAAATACGAGCTGTGAAAATTCCCTGGCCATCGCAAATCACTCCTGGGGCTAAAGATTTGATTTCAAGGGTAGGTTTATAATTTTTAAAGATAAAGATTAACCACACTATTGAAATTCAAAGAACAATTAAAGAAACAAAACTCGTTATTGCAGCTCATCAAGAAAGAGAGCACTCAGAGAATTCCGCTAGCAGACGTGAAGACCCACTTATGGATTGTCGAACATAAAGATAAGAAGTAATTACTGAGTTTAGATTTATATTTTTTCTATTAGACTAAATAAGTATTAATCTCAAATCAGTTGCAGAAGTGGCTGAATAATTTTGTACATTTTCTAATAGAATTTTCTTTTAATAAACGACGCAATTTTAATTCATTTGACATAGGACCAATTATCACATTTATTTATAATTAACTTAGAATCTTTTTTGAAATAATGAAAACACTGATATTTAATAATTCATTTATTTATACATGTATAAACAAAATTTACACTGCTTTGATAAAAAAATTTTTATTCTTTAAAAACTTGTACTGTAATCAACTTTCAATACATTTATGATTTGACCTCTTTTAGATTTTTGAAGTTTCAGTTTAAGAACCTATCCATTTCCAAATGAAAAAAAAAAAAAACTCTTGAGGTCGAATTTATTTCATATCATGCAGCAAGTTCGACACATTCAAGTCATAGAATCGTCTGCGGATAAAATATGTTATTTTTCAAAGTATTTTAGACGACATGTATTTCATCAATTTAATAAAAATTGTATTGACAAAGTTGTAAGTATTTGAACTTTTAAAATTCTTAACGCAATTTATAAAAAAAATGGCAAATTTTTTCTTAAAGTGCTATTGTTTCTAAACCGATACAAGTTTTAGTTCAAATACACATAGCTTTGTTTTAAAAATTTTCTATTGAATCAGTGAAATACGGATCATGTAGAATCCTTTAAAAAACATATTTTATCTGCAGACGATTCTATGACTTGAACATGTCGAGCTTGCATAATTTTAAATGAATTCGTCCTTGAAAATAATGTGAAAAATCTAGCATTTAAAAACTACAGACCTGATTGGAAAACTGTTACTTTTAACGTGTACGAATCAGTCTTTTTTCTTTCAGGTTGGAATAAAGATATTTAAAGGTCACGCGTTAATAAAAGACTCCCGATCTCTGATACCTGAATAAATCTGTTCCCAAGAATCATAGATAGGGATTGTACGGGTGTTTTGAGGGACTTTAAATTCAACTGGCTGATATGGGTATTGAATTTGCCACCAATCGAATACATCAATTTTAACCACGCCGATTAAAGTGATGATTGTCGTCGGGGTGTTCGGTACGTACTCAGATCCAAATCCGAGCACCAGGCGAAAGTGTTCCAATCCTGGGGATAAGTGCACCGATACTGTATGCAGAGTCATCCCTATCACGGGTGGCACCATACTGTACTGCAAACAAGTAACCTGGAAACAAATTTAAGTTTTAAATCTTCATGTTTTCAAAGTTGTAGATTTAATCTCCAAACTCAAAGAACTTACTCGAAGAACTTTGTATCCTTCCTCAGGGTTAAACATCACATCGTTGTGGGAATTAAATTCGCAATTTTGATTCCTGTTTTCATCCAAGCGCTCAACACAAGTATACTTTTTATAACCTTCCTTCAATTCTTTTAACTTAAAAAAGAAGTACCATCGCGTTTGTCCTTTCTAAAAAGAAACATATTATTACACTTAAATTTACTCAAAATCGTTATTGCCTAGATAAATTGTAGATTATTTTTATTTTAGTTTACCTTATGCCACATCAGGGAACATCGACGTTTAACCAAAGAATGAGGATCTTTCTGTTGCATGTGTGCCTTATTGTCCGGACCTTTTAAGGACTGATAATAACTAAAGTAAAGAGCTCGTATAACGCAAGCTCTGAGTCCGTAAAGACTTTTAATATAACCAGGTTGTAAAGATTGCGGTAAGCCAGTTGTAGATCTGTGAAATCTGAAAGTTTTAATGTATTTTTTTTTATTATATTTATACTATATAATAATCTATTATTAAGTGTTAGTTGCAGTTACGTAAATAGTATAATGATTAATTTTAATAGTAAATTAACTTGGTCTCACTCAAAAAACTATAAAAAGGTACTAATTTTACATACATAATTAAATTATTAAACTCAATTTCAATGATTTATTCCATAATCAAATCAATACTATTACCGTTTTAAGAGGTGAAACCAGAATTTTGCTGTATGCGTTACGTAGTTGGACTTTCTGCAAATGCTAGCAAATTTTCCAACTGTTTCGGGATAAATATGTTCGGATATCAGAAACCAAAGATCCAATGGATAATCATTTCCTAAAAAAAAAAAAGAAAAATCGTAGAAAAATTAGAATTACATTATGATTCAATTATAATTTGTTCATGATGAAAAAACATCACCTTCATCTGATTCTTCGATTTCCGGTTGCTCAGGAGTGACGACCTTACTTTTAGCGATTTTTCCTAATAAAGCAATAATATGTATTTAATGTTTGATTTCTTCATTTTACTTGATAAATATTATAATTAAATATTTTTTCGCTCTGTATATCTACTCATTTTTTAAAATATAATTATGGATAGAGAGTTTAAAAGTCTGTAATTTAAATATTTTTAGAGTAAAATGGATAGGTTGAATTTAATTAAAAAATAATTTAACTTTTACCTTCGCTAGAGCTGGCACTATTTTGTTTGGTTTTAAGGAAATCATCCTGTTGAGTTATTGGATCTTCAGTTATAGCCAATCTTTGTTGAACTGTAATTAATCGTAATATAGAATAAATAAAAATTTGAAACTTTCGTATTTAAAATCGTTCAAATTTTAAAACATCTAAATATGGCTATCGTAAAATCAGGTAAAAGTAAATGTACCCTCCGAAGCAACACTTCCAACAGCTTTCTTCAACCTTGAATGACATCCCGTAGTTGCATTAGCAAAATCATTGATAGTAACATCTAGAAATAAATAATAAACCTACATTATATCTTCCCTCTATCGAAATGAAACTGCAAAGTGCAAAAACTTTTCAAACTAAAAATATGTATAAGACAAAAAAACAAATGAAAAAAACAAAACCTCCTAGAGTCTTGGGTCCCTTCTTCTTGTTCAAATTTTGTTTCCTTTGACCTCTGTTACGTGATTTTGACCCTGGCATTCTGTACACCTTTCCTAACTTTTTCACAACTATCCAAGTGCATTTCAGCCGATTCCGAAGCACAAAGCTTTAAAAACTTAAATGCTTGATATTACTTTAATCAACGAAAAGGCTCTTTCCATCCTTTGCGTTTTCCTATCACAACAACTATATTTTATTGTATGTCAAGTGAAATAACGAGTCATTTCATTCCGAAATCGCATCTACCAGCTGTTAGATTTAAATTATCGAGCACTATAATCACTAATTTTTGTTAACTGCATGGTATTACACAGTGTGTCCCAAAAATAACCGAAAAATTTATATATACAATATTTATATCATACAACATGCAGCGCCATCTATTAAAAACTTACAGCATAGAAAAGATACATTCATCCTCTTTCAAACGCACCTAACTTCATTTAAATCGGATGACAGATGTTAAAGTTACAGCCATTTCAATTCAAGAAAAAGTGTGCTAATGTTACAAAACAAAAATGGAACAAAGAGCAAATATAAAATTTTGTGTTAAACTTGAAAAAAAATTCGCTGAGACATACGAATTGATGAAAAAAGTTTATGGTGATGATTGTATGAGTCGTACTCAAGTTTATACGTGGTTTACACGATTTAAAAATGGTCGTGAGGATTTAAATGACGACCTAAGGCCAGGTCGTTCAGAAGCTAGTAATCGTGCTGAATTTGTGGAAAAAGTCCGTGAAATCATTGGTATCCATGCAAATTTTACTACGAGAATGTTGGCTGAGGAATTAAATACGAGTAAAAACACTATTTGGAGAATTTTAACTGAAGATTTGGGTAAAAGAAAGATCTGTGCGCGTTTTGTTCCACATGAATTAAATGACCAAAAAATCGCTCGTGTGGAGCATTGCAAAGACATTGTTGAAACTGCTGAAAACGATCCAGACTTTCTTGATTCGATCATAACTGGTGATGAGACATGGTGCTTTAAATATGACCCTGAAACTAAGCGTCAATCTGCTGAACGGAAGACCAAAGGCGAGCCAAAACCAAAAAAATTGCGTTTTCAGAAGTCTCGAATCAAGACAATGTTGATTACTTTTTATGATTCAAAGGGTATTGTCCACAAGGAATTTGTTCCAGAAGGTCGAACTGTTAATGGAGAATACTATTTAGGCGTTTTACATCGTTTGTGGAAAAGAATTGGTCATGTTAGACCTGAATATCCAGCAGGAAAACAGCTGTTTTTATTGCACGATAATGCACCACCTCACAAGACCAAAAAAGTGAACGAATTTTTGATGAAAAAACGGATTTCTCTCATCATCCACCCTCTGTATTCGCCTGATCTATCACCATGTGACTATTTTCTATTTCCAAAATTGAAAACCAAGATGAAAGGAGCATTTTATGATGATATCCCAGCCATTCAAGCAGCCGTAACGGAGGTGCTGAAGAAAATTTCTATTAATGACATAAGAAAATCTATGCATGCGTTGGTTGATCGTTCCAAACGTTGTATTCAGTCTAATGGAACCTATTTTGAATAAATAATAACTTTCAAAGGTAATATAATGTGTATTTTATTCTATATGCAAAAATTTCGGTTATTTTTGGGACACACTGTGTATGTTATATATGCAGGTTTTGCGGGTTTTTAAGGTTTTTCCATTTTTGACTTTTGAGCACTTTTGAGGTTATGTTTTAACCGTGGTTTTGAAGGTTTTGAGCGTTTTGAGTTTTGACTAGAGTTCTTAGTGAGTAATATTACCGAGGCAATATTCCCGTTCTCGGTAACGTTACCGAGAAGGTAAAGTTAAAATAAATTACCTTACAATTTTCGAGAATTTATTTTTTTTTAATTTTTATCATTTTTTATTTTTAATTTCTAGGGGGGAAGAATCCTCCCCTTGCTGCCCCCCTAGCTACGGTCATGGATTATCGACAGCCCTGAGACTGCTCACTGATTTTCCGTTGGCTGAAATTTGAATCGCGTGCCAAATTTTGAACAATGGCAGCACACTGGCAATCGGTTAGAGAAATACTGCCATTGGTCAAAATTTGGCGCACGATTCAAATTTCAGCCAACGGCAGAATTTCTCCAACAGAAAGTCAGTGAGCAGTCTCAGGGTCGTCGATAATCCATGACCGTAGCCAGGGGGGGCACCAAGGGGGGGATTGTTCCCCCTATAAATGAAAAATAAAAAATATTTCTGTAGTAAGTACACTGTAAAAAATATTATCGTAATTTTACCACAATGAATGATGTGACCAATATTACCAAAGATATTAGTGATATTATTATATTATATTAGTGATATTATATTATATTAGTGATATTATCTGATAATGTTAAAAAATGTTAATTCTCATAAATTCTCGTTAATTCTCTTAAATTACGTAAGTTACGGTAACGTTCTTTGTTACCTTACCCAATTTTAAATTACCGAGAATTTTCGAACTCTAGTTTTGACCGTTTTGACGGTTTTGACAGCTGACGCAGACGAGGTCGAGTAACTACTGTAAGGAGTAACCCCGCACGTATGAAACAAAAAAGAAACATTCTTATATGTATGGCCATCAGTGTTTGACACGTTACTGTTTGAAAGTAACGCGTTACCGTTACCGTTACTTAAAAAAAAAATAACGCGTTACCGTTACCGTTACTTTAAAAAAAAAATAACGCGTTACCGTTACCGTTACTGAAAAAAAGTAACGCGTTACCTTTACGTTACTTTTTTTAATTAAATTTTTAATACATCAGTTTATACAGTTTCATAAATCATACATCTATACACTAGACTTTCCATAAAAAATTCTATTTTTCTTCAATAATACTAATTTTTCGAAAAGATCATCACTCATACGATGTCTTTTATCCAAAAGAATCAGTCCAGCTGTACTGAATAATCGCTCAACGGATGCACTGCTCGGTAATCCTTTATTATACCGGATGAATAATTGAACCTTACAATTTAAAAATTGTTCCACAATCATCATGGCGCATTTTAATGGAGAAAAAATATTTTGTTGATACATATATAACATAATTGCATCATGTAGAGCAGTAAAGTTACTGTAAAGAAAGCACACCATTTGATTGGTTTTCTTGATATTTAAATATTTAATCTAATACTAGTGGGCATTTCAAATTTTTATAAAGTAACGTTTGGTAACGTGCGTTACTTAGTATTACCGTTACCAAAAAATTGTAACGCGTTACCGTTACCGTTACTTTAAAAAAAATTACGCGTTACCGTTACCGTTACTAAAAAAAGTAACTTTTTTGGTAACGCGTTATAAGTAACGCGTTACTGTCAAACACTGATGGCCATGTATTGGTTATCGGATAAAAATTTATTTAAATTAAAGTAAAGGCAATAATGTACGTTTATTTGGTCCTAAATATTTATATTTATCTATAATATTTATTTATATTTTTATTAAAGAAATTTAGTGAGATAAGTGTACTTTACTAAATTTCCTATAATTTTCCAAGTTTTCAACTTGATATCTAGCAATTGTCTCTATTATAGTTATTATAAATCTATTCTATAAATATAGAAATGGCATTGCAGGCAAAAAATCCGGGCAAAGTAAAGATCTGATGATGACCAATGATATTGATGACTCATATTTGGTCAATTGGTCCCCTCAAATTGAGGGGAAAGACAAGAAGCGACAGAAGTTACGCCCCTGGTACAAAGCTTTCATTCGTCTCTGATTGGTTGTGTGAAATATATGACAGATGATGACAGATATGACAGATGCCAACTCACATGATAACATATAACACATGACTGATGACAATTATTGTGTGAATTTACACAGTTTAACGTTTTGTAATCGTAATAAATCTAAGAACTTACACAAATTCAATTCTGGCTGAATCCATTATCCATATGTCCATATGATCCGCAATCAGAGAAGTGAGAGTTTCGAAAGTGTTTGGAATTATTTGGCGAAGTTATTGAAAATAAGTGGATCTAGAATAACAGAGGGTTTAGGAATAAACACCTTGTAAAAGGGAGAAAACAAAACGTCTTAAATATGATGATAGCGGTGACAGCTATCAACATTCCTCAAAATTTATAATTAGTTTAACCTCATTATCGGATATAGTAATACATATATTACTTATTTAACCACAGTGAGCGTTCGATAATCAGCAGATGGATAAAAAGAAGCTTGGCTTGACTGTTAAAAATTCCATTATGATGGAGGACCTAAAATTCAAATTTTTAGGCCTTCTCAACAAACAGGTTAGAGAGTTCACACTTTTCATTTTTCTCCCATTTTCAATCCATTTCAAAAGTTCAATTGAAATCACCGTACACGTAATTTCCCGTTCATTTTTCGATGACAGAACTTTGTTCTGTATTTGTAAATACCGCAATTATATATGCGACGTAGTTGAGTCTTTTGGTTATGTTGCTTGTTTTGCAATTAAATAATTCGAGGGTGTCGCAATTTGCAGAACGAGGCTCTATTTTATTTCTAATTACTCTTAGGTAATCTCGTGGCCCCCACAAAGGACCGGGTGGCTGGAATGGCTACAGTCAGGGGGCCCGCTGCTCGCCAGACACTTTTTTTTATAATATGAATCAAAATTACGAAAAAATTTTTAAATACTTTAAAAATTTTCCTTCAATAAGCATGAAAAATTTACGCTTATTAGTGTTAAAAAAGGATGGTGGGGGGCCCGCAAAATTTTGTGTCCAGGGGATCCTTCTCAGGATGTGGGGGCCATGGGTAATCTTGAGCAATTAGTGTTGTATTTTTTTTAAATGTCATGTCAAATATTGTTTAATAATTAAATACTGATGTAAAAATTGTTTCTATGAATGAAAACTAGTTAGCAGTTCATGACCTCAAATTCTTTTAGTATGTATTTGACATTCTCTTTCACGCCCTTTAGTTGCTTTTAATAGACACATCTTGTATTTATTTTTAAAAGTTAATTTCAAATTCTTGATTATAAATGATGCATAGAAATTTTGAAGATGAATCACAAAAATTTTACGATTTCTATACATACTTACATGTAATAATATTCTGGTGGCCACTTGACCAGGAAAATCAGGAATATTTTTGGACTAGGGAAACCCTAGCAAAATATTGTTCAATATGTTCAATATTTTTGAAAATCGGGAATGATGTTCGTAAACTTTATTCTCAGATCTGAGTTCCACCCTCAAGTCTAAATTTCAAAATTTACTCTTTCTCTAATTCTTTGAAAGAATTCCTTTACAAAAAAGTTTTAATATTTTTTAAGAATCAACCAAAAATACCATCAATGGGTCTTCATCCGGATTTATTAAACCCTCTCAGTGCAAGTGAATCTCAAAACCACGAAGATCGTTATTCCGAAGCAGGACAGTCAACTGAAAGTGAAGCAGTTCCCGACCAAGAAATATTGGAATCAATCGAGCAAATTTATTACGAAGCTGACAGTGATTTTGATCCTTGTAGATACGAGCTTGAAAAATTACCGAAAGTATTAAACTCCAAGGATATAGAACGCTATCATAAAAAATTGAAGCAACAGCACCAGGTAGTATCGAAGAAGGTGCTGCAGTTGATTCTCCAGAAGCAAAGTGATTGTAAAGAAGAGTTTGAAAGAATTTTACTAGTGCAAGAGCAGCTTCAAGACACTTTAGCTATATGCAGAGTTGGAAGAGCAGATCTGAATTTAGCCAGGAAACAATTTACGACTGCTAGTTTAGGAATTCTTGCTCACTATCGAAAAAGACAGATTATCGATGACTTACTCAACAATTTAAATACAATTAAGACTCTCGTAAGTTTATTTAATCTTCCAAATCTAGTTTTTATAGTTCCAATATTTTTAAAATACTTTTAAATACCTGAAAGTACTTGAAATTTTTTAAAATTTCTTACAACTCTCGATAAATTTTTGCTAGTTTAATTAGAATTTTGAATTTTAGTTACGAACGGAGGATCGTTTACACGAACTTTTGAACGAAGAAAATTATCCAGGGGCGATTTCCTTGCTTTTAGAATGTCAAAGTGCTGCAGAGACTTTCAAATATTTTCACTGTGTGGCAGCTCTAAATGGAAAACTCCAAGATACTTTAGAACAGGTTGAAGAAGCATTAGATGTTACTCTAGCAAAAATGTGCACACAATTTGATGTGACGACCTATTCTTCCGTTCAGGAAGCCTACAAACTGCTGGGAAAATCTCAAACTGCAATGGATCAACTTCATATGCACTTTACGGCAGCGATTCATAACACGGCATTTGCGGCTGTTTATTCCTTCGCTGGTGGAGATATGAAAAGACAGTATAAACAATTATGTAGTTCGATATCGCAGGAAAATTTCATTCCTTGCTTAACGGAACTTTGCAAATCCATGTGGGCGATTCTCAGTTCTTATTACTTGATAGTTAGGTGGCATGGTTCACATGAAAATCAAGCAAAGCAGGAGATTATAGAAAATAAAGATTTAGAAGCTAACTTTAATAAGCAGTACGTTAAGCAGAAGCTCGAAAATGGAGTTGTTAGAATTTGGCATGATGTTGAAACGAAAATATCGACTTTCATGGGGACAGATTTATCGAATTTTAAGTTTGAACAGTTTGTGCAAGTCTTGGGAATTATAAATAGGTGAGCAAGTTTAATTCAATTAGTGGATTTCAGATTCAGAGAATTATTACAAGATAGTTTATGGGTGTTGGATCCCAGTTCTAATCTCAAAATTCGAAGTCCTCATTTTTCTCGCTCTATAGTCATACACCTATTTTAAAAATGAAGTCACCTTCAGAGCGAAAAGATATATAATTTTAATATTTTTGTAATAAAATGATGCAATTGAATTTTACTACGAAACTACGAATTTTTAATAAAAGTTTGAGATTAAAACTTTGATCCAACAGCCTTAAGCGTTAATTTAGAATTGAACTTATTTTATCAAAGAATTTATATTTTTGTATTGACATTTCAGACTGATAAAAGTTGGCGAAGAATTATGCGCTAGCAAGTCTGAGAATTTACAGGAATGCATCAGAAAGCAATGTTTGTCTTATTTTTTGAATTACCACGCCTTGAGGTTAGACGAGTTGCGGATATTTTTGGAGAACGATGGATGGGAACTTTGCCCTGTAAAACCTACTTTTGTAGCAACACAGCTCCAAGAATTCAAAAGTTTAAAACCTATTCTAAGTAGCTTCAAGAACTGGAATGCTTCCGAGAGTTCAAGCTTGTCTGAAAATGAAAATTGCGTGACTAATGGATGGTTACAGAGGTGTTTAGACGGAGGAACTTCGCCTTTTGATGTTGGCTTAGACGAGACAATTGATGAAGATATTTTAGCTAACGCTGCGGTAAAGATTTTCGATTTTCTACACAATTAAAATTAATTAAGGGTGTTACACTCATGATCTAATCTTAAAAATCGATTTCCTCATTTTACATTCTTAATTTAAATTTAAATTAAATTTAAATGTTTTCCTGTTTTTTAGGATGAATTATCAGGATACTTCTCAGACGATTCTGAGGATGATATTCCTGAAGAACTAAGGTACGATTTCGTGGATGAATCGGATCACGCAAAAGTGACTAAGAAAAAACACAAAACGAAACACAGTGGTCCGATCGTCACTAATACGACCTTAAGTGTTCTCAGAGTTTGCGGGAAATATTTGCAAATGATTAGACTCTTAAAATCTATCGCTGTAACGGTAATTCAAAGCATGATCCAGTTTTTCGAGCTGTACTTTTACACCGTACACTTATTTTTTACCTCGGACCTCGTTATTACAAGCGACTCTCTTTATAGTCCAAAATTGAAACTTGCTTTGGCTCGAATGAAAGAAAACCTCATAATTAATGAAAGTGATATGGAGAATCCGTCGAATCGATCTCACAAGATTCAACAACCATTAATGTCTCCAATTGTGAACCTTAAACAACCAGAAAAACTTCACGGACTGACTGAACGGGCTGTGGCTGTGGAATCTTTAATTTTTTTAGGGCAACAATATGAGAGTTTTAAGCATTATTTTGATCATTTGATAGCGAATAGTCCTGAGAGGAATTATCTGCATCAGTTTTATATGCAAACGATTACTTCAGTGACGGATTTGAGAAAGCCGGTTTATATGGCTGTTATTTCGCAAGCTCTTGATATTGCTGGAGTTTTAAATCTTATGAGTAAAGTGAATTGGGAGGTGCGAGACGTAATGTCTCAACATAGTAGCTATGTTGATAAAATTTTAACGGTGGGTATTAGCTTGGGAAGTAATATAATAAGGGCATATGATAATAACCAAATTTTACAAGGGTATTTTTCGTTTAAACTAAATTGCTCATAAGACAAAGTATTATATATTCTTAAGCTAAGAATAATAATTAACACCGATTTTTTATTTGACAGGAAATGGAAGTATTACGTATGAGACTTAAAGATATAGGGAATAGAGTGCCTTTGCCTAAGGAAGTAGATAGTGCAATTTGGGAAAATGTGGCTCATTTGGTAACACGGACTTTAGTAGAAGGGTACGTTTGAATCTGTTCTTAATTATTAAAAAAGAGTCTTCTAAAAATTTGTATTTAAAGGTGTTGGATCCAAATACTAATTTCAAAATTAAATTCCCCAATTTACTTAATAATTACTAGAATTAAGTATCTTTTCGCTTTATAGGTTCTATTTTAATATAGATATGTGCATATATAGCAATATTATGTTTAATTTTAATACTTTTTGCGTAAAACGAGAAATTCAAAATTACTCTACAAATTCAATCTTTTGATTTTACTTAAAAAGTTTTAAAATTATAAATTTTTTCGCTCTGTGCCGATAATTCTATTTAAAAAATGAGTAGCTATACAAGAGCGAAAAAATATCTAATTAACTAATTATAATATATTTATCAAGTAAAGTGAAGAAATAGAATTTTCAGTTTAGAACTTTGATTCAACACCCTTAATACTTACTGTTTATATGCAATAGATTTTCGAATGCCAAAAAGTGTTCCAATGGAGGAAGAGGACTGATGCAGCTTGATTTTACTCAGCTAACATCAAAGTTTGAAAGTTTTACGTCTCTGAGACCCATGCCACATAAAGAATATGTGGAACTTTATATTAAAGCCTTTTACCTTACAGAAGATAAATTAGAGGAATGGGTGAAAGAACACAAGGTAAGAACAGGCTAGTACCTAGCTTCTTTAAAAAAATTACATTTTGAATTTGTTTATGTAAATATTTACTAAAATTATAATTTTTAGGAATATTCAACGAAGCAATTGGTAGGACTAGTTTCCTGTACTTGTCAAAACAACAAAAAGACGCGGCAGAGGTTGATATCTGTAGTGGAAGATCAAAGACCAAATAGATAGCATCAGGTCATCCGTTACAAAATTCCCGAAGACGAAGTGGAAGGCATCTATCTCTTAAAAAACGATGGAAATGAAAATACAGACTGTACAGTTTGATCCTCATTCTTCGGATTTCAATGAATCTCAAACGGAAATAAATTGCCTTCCAAAACATTTTTGGCATGTACTTTGTACATGAAAAAAAGAAAGACAAAATTTCCATGAACATATCGATGCGTCAAACGCTTTCGTGAATCTTCTAGAAGTTACTCTTCTTTTTTACGATGTTTTTAAAAATAGAGATAAACCGTTACTGTATTTTTAGTTTTTATTTACACATAACAATTTTGCGTTTCGAATTTTCTTATCTTTAACTGTATAAAACTTGAATCTCATAAATGCTGTCTACCGTGCAAAGATAATTTTACATTTCTAAAGATTGTTGTCCGAATAGGAATATTATCTATAATTTATACATAATATATTTACACACACGGAACGTTTTCCTTGTTGGAAAAATCGTTTGTAAGATTTATAATGAAAGCGATTGTATTACTTTTACTCATATTTTTCACAGTTTTTCATATTCGAAAATAGGTTAAACTTATTTTCTTTTTACATTGAACAAAGTGTAGCAATAAAGTTGCTTAATTATTTTCAATTTTATCATTCAATTACCTTAACAATCTTTTAACGAAACTAAACAACTTTTTCGGCATATATCCGATATTTACAAACTCTAAATAAAAACGTACTAAAGTTATAATTCGCTTTTGGGGAATTAAAATTCAACTTTTAAATACATGTTCTCATACAGTTAGTTGAGGTTTCGTCTCTCCTGTATGTGGATCGACAATAACTTTCTCCTGAATTCCATTCGCAGTATTGTTTAAAATCGCAGGAAAAACCTCCAAATCTGGAAGATATTTTCCATCTTCGCATTCTTTAAAAAGAATTTCCGGTTCCTCATCGACTTTTTCATCTTCAACTATTTTCTTCATAGTAAGAGACAACAAGTCTACAATAACGTAGGATTCAGGCTTAAAAAGTCTCGTGAAATGCAACCTAATATGTTCTCCTATATTCTCTTCCTTCCTCGGAACATAATCACAATGAGGACAAGAAGGTGTTAACCTTTCGATTCCGTGGCGCCTCTTATGTGAATCCATGACTTCTTTATCATTCGAAGAGAATGGACAAGATTGGCATCTTAGCTCTGGTTCAGTTTCAGATTCATTCCCTGTTTGAATAATTCCTCTCCTCTGCATCATCATCACCGACTGTTTATCCTGGTTTGAAGTTTGAGGGGGAAGAATTGGAGCATTATTTATAGAATTAGAAAGGCTGGATTTTTTCAAGGACTTTCCACAACGACCTCCAAAGATAGCTTCGTCGGTTTCATTTTCTATTGGAATGGTTTCTACTTCGCATTGGCGACGAGAAGCTTGAGCAAGAGCATTAGCTTCATGTTTTTTAATATGTTGGGCATAATTAGCGTAGTATTTAACAGAATAGTCACACGTGTCGCAACAGTAACGTTGTTTAGCTCCATGAAGGGTCAAATGAACCCGGTATTGTTCTCGTTTTTCAAAAGCTGAAGGACACTTGTGGCATTTATATCGTTTTTCTTTTAGTCGACCATTTCGAAGGTATCCGGGATAAACGAAATTAGGATTTCCTCGCATGAAAATTCCGAACTGAGGATCTGGCGCAGATCCTCGGGGCATAGGAACCGGATTTGCTGTCTCAGTGTGACGACGATGAACTACTTGGTGTTTAACGAGGTTTTGGGCTGTTTTTGAAGAATAATCACACTCGCTGCATTTAAATCTGTTATTTGAACCGTGAAGTGTCATATGATATTCCAAGGCATCGAGTTTAAAGTATCGAGCTGGACATTTTGCGCAGGTGAAGACCTAAGAATGGAAAATTAGATTAGTAAAAAGTTTGGTTTTCGTCACGAAGTTAACACGATAAATAGAGCACATGAATATTCCCTAAATTCAACTTTCTATAATTTTTATTTTACCTAATTTTTATATTTCCGAATAATAATTTGATATAAATTTTTATTTATCCTCATAGTTATTTTCCCTAATTATATGCACCCTATAAATCTAGAAATGCTTTCATTCTTACCTGACTTCCATTCCGAGGTCCATTGTTAGCCAAATTATTTGCAAACTGTTGTTCAGAAGTTGCAGCAACTTCGACAACAATCCAAGCAACACGTAGAGAACTTCCATCTTCAGAATCCTGTCCCCCAGCTTCGATACACGCAGTCGTCGGTGGCGGGTGTCTTTGCGAGTGTCCATAAATCGACAATAAATATCGAGTTCTTTCTTGATATTCCGGCGAATGAGCCTTCTGATGAGCCATTAAATGTGCTTGTTGTCTGGCCGCGTAAGAGCACCACTGACAAGTGTAAGCTAACTCAGTTGAATGGTATCTAAAATGTATCCTCAATTCTTTTTCGCACAAAAATCGAGCCGGACATTTGCTACAACAATGTACGAGTCTAGAATCTTGTAAATCTGGTTCAGCACCCATCGAAGGTGGTTTCGAGAGTCCAAGAAGTGAGGCCAGATCGCTAAGTTGTTGAGAGTCTGGTCGAGTATCATCCACGAGGCAGTGGACGGTACCCAATGAACCTTTGTGCATATCTGAATGACTTTCCATGATGTCTCTTCTCGTACAAGCAAAACTACAATGCGGACATTCAATATGGGGACCTGGTTGTGCAGCATTTGCATGCATTGTCTCATGATCGTGAACTTCAGCTCGTCTCTGTGAAACGTAGGGACAATGACGACATTTTAACATTTTGGCAATTGTTCCATCGGGTCGGGAAACCCAAACTAATGGAGCATCTGGAAGTTCTCGTGTGTCAAGAAGTAAAGAAGGCACTTCTGCATTTTTGTAGAGACTTGCTCCAGATTCGGTTGACGATGAAGGCGACATCACGTTCCGCTCTAGCGATGTTTCCTCCTTCGAACTTCTGCTTGCTGAAATAAAAATTAGAGTCAGACATTTTTTGGACTTGAAGTTTAAAGAAAGCATTTGGATCTGAAATGTACCATTTTCTAATTGTTGGCTCATCTGCTTTCTTGCGTTAATTGGGAAAATATCCGACTCCACATTTCTTTGGTGCACGGTTGCCAATTCTTGTCCATGTAGTCTTGAATGTTCCAAAAGTTCTCTGAAATAAATATAGGATTTACTAATTGTTACCCGGTCTTTCTCGGGATTTAAAAAAATTTCAAGTGACTAAGAAATTTCAAGGGATAAAAAAAACTTTAGGAGACTTAAAATAAATTTAAAGGATGCTAAAAGAAAATTTGAAGAGTGTAGATGTGGAAGCCTATTCGAAACAGAAACCAAAATATATATCTTTCTATTAAGAACCAAAATCAATCGCCTTTTAAGTAGATACTTACGCTTTTGTCGTAACATAATAGGGGCAAAGGTAGCATTTGAAAATAGCTTCTAAATTTGGACGATGGTGTACTCGATGCATAGCTAAAGTTGCAGAATCCGGAGCTGCAAATGGACAATCTCCACAGCCAAATGGATTCTGAAGAAAAAAATGTTTATGTAACAATTTAAAAGAATCCTAGTACCAATCGGGTTTAAAAAATATTTTAAATATTCACCCTCTCATCTCCAGTAGATTCGGAATGCTCATAATGGCCCTTCACGTGTTGAAGAACAACTTCCTTGCTGGCATCTTTAAAGTTACAACGCTTGCACTTCCATAAAGTTCTTTTTGCATCATCCATTCCTAAAGTCGGTGAAGGTACAGGACTAATAGAATGAGATGCAATACTCGGAGAATTCGAATTTTTTCTCAATATAGAGAGACCTTGGACTCGATTTGCAGCTTTCAGTGGAGGTGGAGGTCTAAGCGGAACGTTTGAAGGTACTTCGTTCGTAGCTACAGAGTTTAGTGACGGGATAGGCGCGGGGGTAAGTTCCGGTGGTTGAAGATAATTTTTCGCATTTGATACTCGAAGTTTTTTTGGTGGATCTTCAGCTTCTTCTACGCTTTGTTCTTCGCCTCCCTGGTTTGCCAGAGTCTGTCCTCCTATCTATATAAATTGTAGCATAAATCAAAATTAGTTTGAAGACTGATTATTTTTTATGTGTATATGGGTATGTAAATATAATATGTATGTAAAATCAGGGATACTGAGCCGGAACTCAAGGTACAAAATCGTTTGTTAATGGGTTGCAAAATCAATTACGCATAATGATAAGCACGTAAGAGAATTAAAAAAAAAAAACCTCACTACCCTGCCTCTGCCTATCGATCAAACAGTCATGCGCAAAGTAAAATAAACGTACAAACAAGTATAAAACACTTCCGAAAGATAAAAAATAAAAGAAAAAGGAAATCTGAATTTTAAATCAAATCTAAAATCCAGATGTAAGGTGTTTTCTGACTCCACCGAAATATATTCCAAAAGGACACAAAAAGAAACTCCCTTTTAGAGGTATAAAATATTTTTAAAAAATTGACTAATATAAAAATCAATGTTTCATGAAACAAGGTGACCACTCAAAATTTCAAAAAAATCTTCCCCGTGATTCTAATTTTAAAGTCCAAGCTTTTGAAACTGAACGTAATATTTATTTGTAACTAAAATTGGTCTTGAAATATTGTTGAAGATTAATAAAAAAAAAATTAATTGATTAATTTATTTCAAATTAGGCAGGTTCTATACTTGATGTCGAAAAATTTCTAGAGAACAAAATATGTTTTTAGAGGAAATTAGGCGATACGTACTTTTGCGATTTGCTAAAAAAAATTTTTCGAAGTTATAGGTATTTTAACTTTTTGCTTTGTTTTTCAAAAAATCAAAAATTTTTTTTTCAACCTCCTATAACTTTTGACCTAATTGAGTTATTTAAAATTTCTTCAAATGAAATTCCTTAAAATGTCATGAAATCTCTAAAAATTCCTTGAAATTCTTTAAAATTATTTAAAGTTTTTATGAAATCTTCTTCTAGGATACTTTTAAAATTCTTTGAAATTTCTTGAAGTCATTTGAAATCTCTTAAAATTCCGGGTAAGGCCGGGAAAATTTCTGCTTTTTGAAAATTTTACAAATTTTCTCATGGATTTCAAAAGAAAACGATAAATGCTAACAGTATCTGTGAAAAAATTTTTTAAATTTCAATTTTTTTCACAAATCACAAAAATACATATTGCCTAATTTCCTCTAAAAACAACATATTTTGTCCCGAGAGATTCTACTACTTTAAGTGTAGAACCTGTATAATTTGAAATGGATTCTGTCCTAAAAAAAATTGTAAAAAATTAATTTGACAGTAATTTTCTGGTTTGGCGGTTCAGTAGCCACCCTGAAAAAAAAAATTATAGCGAATATGAATAAGAAGAATATGAATGAGGTTGAAGATTTCATGGGTGATTTTCTGACCTGAGTGAGATACTTGTTGTACTTGGAGTAATTACGTCGACCGGTTTCATCAGTCATAAGAACTCGAGCACTGATGTGTGCTAGATCTCTTGCTGATTTAAGTTTGATATGTTTTGTGATATCCCAGCGCCAGTTTGATCTGTAGGCGCACAGCGAGCACTCAAACGGTTTCCGGTTTAAATGTCCAACAATGTGCACATGAAACCGGCTTGCTGTAGAAGCCCAGAATGGGCAATGAGGACATTTGAATACTCTGCGCCGGCTTGAATTTGCAGAAATATTCTCGACCTGCCAAAATCATCTTCAATATCTTAATCTAGAAAAGGGACATTAGAATTCCATTCATCCAAAATCAAAGATTATCGACCTTTCACAAATCCATCTTATAAATTCACAGTTTTACAAGTTTAGATCCTTAAATAGTCTAGAATGTTTTAACTAAGTACTCGAATTCAAAACTATGAAAAATTTGTGAAGAATAGTCTAGTTTTGGTGAATTGAATTGAAATGTCCTGCAGATTCGGTTTCTTATCGTTTTTTATCTTTCGAGAGAATTAAAAACTTGTTTGACTGAGGATTTGTAAATTAAGGGCTTGTGATAATTACCGTAAAAACAAATTTAATATCGCCAACTTTACTTCAGCAAATCTTTAAAATCCCTTTAAGTCTTTAGAAAAAAATATTTATTGCTGCGAACGTTAAGTTGGCGAAATTAAATTTGTTGTTATAGTAAGTAACAAATGCACTTAAGAGAATTCATAAAACTGTAAAATTCAAATTACAATTTCAAAACTAATTATAAAGTCATTTTAATGCGCTTAAAAGAAGCATGCATAAGGCATTATTAGTTTGAAAATAAAAACTAAAAGCGTGCCCAATTTCAATAACTCAATAAATACAAAAAGGTTTTAAAAATTTTGGATCAAGTTCTTACCTCCAAACTCAATTTCTTCATTTTACTTGATAAATATTATAATTAGACATTTTTTCACTCTGTACAGCTGCTCATTTTTAAATAGAATTATAGATATAGAGTGAAAAAATATTGAGTTTTAATACTTTTCAAGTAAAATTAAAAAGAAAAATTTTTAGATTAATTGAATTCCTCGTTTTACGCAAACAGTATTAAAATTAAACATTTTTTCGCTCTATAGGCACATTTCTATTTTAAAACAGAATACATCTACAGAATGAAAAGATATTTAATTCTACTAATAATTGAGCAAAATGAAGAATTTCATTTTGAGTCTAGGTTTTAAATCCAACGCCCTTAATTAAATTAAATTAATTATACCTAATTAAAACCTATACATAAAATTGAATCTCAAAAAATTAAATTAAATAAAAATTAATTAAACGAGAATTGATTTAAACTTTAATTTATAATTTTGCAAGCAATAATTAAGTTTAACACCAAAAAATACCTTCACTTTCTTCAGTTTCATAAAAATGAATCTTTTAAATCTCAAAGGCAGACCTCAAATTATTAAAAACTATCAAATTTAAGAAATGATACATTTATTCTATTGAACTTTATTGATAACGTTTTGCGAGATCTTGTTTACATGGAAACGAAGCGCAAACTTTTGTAAACAAACCAAACAAACATTAAAGTATGCTTTTCAAAATGGAGCAAAAATATAAAGAATTGCTAATTATCTTCAGAAGATTTATATAATATATATTTAGATTTATAAACGTTTAAATAGAACTTTAAAATTAATTTAAAAACTGAAGAAATCCTCGAAAAGTTTAATTTTTATGATTTATATGATCATGAGAGGTTACGTCTAGGATTTGTTAATTATTCACGTGGTTTGTTCCCACAATTAAGTTTATCTCTTTGAAAGAAGGTAAAATTGAAATAATAGTTATTCACAAACATGGCCAATTGAAAAAAGCGCGATTTCCTTTGCAAAATGATGAAAACGAAGTACTCACTATAGAAAAAATTTATTTTCGTTTTCTTCGAAACGTTTCCTACTATAATAACCTAAAATAACCTGTCTTACCTGTCTAACCCAGTGCTCTCAAAGTTGGCTCCCTGCGCGCGCAACGCGTGTTGGCTTCCACTTGTTCTGCCATTGGCTGTAATCTGGCGCGCGATTCAAAATCGAATTAAATCAATTCGATTTTGAATCGCGCGCCAAATTTTGACCAATGGCAACATTTCTCCATCAGGAAGTCAATATGTGCTGCATGCGCAGCGCAGGGAGCCAACTTTGAGAGCACTGGCCTAACCTGTAGAAGATCTAGAAAAATATTCCGACATTTCGTGAGAGCAAACCTGGTGTTGAATTTGTGAACTACGAAAAGAATTCTTGATTCAAAAATCAATTCTTCAAGTTTTAAGAGCTTTTAAGAGATTTGTAGAAGATTTAAGGTATTTTAAAGAATTGCAAAGGATTTAAAGAGAGTTACATGATTTTTAAGAGATTTTAAGAAATTTTTTCTTGGATTTAATGAAACGATAAGAATCCTAGAATATTACAAAAAGAGTTAGAAGCATTACACTGTACATACCACAAACATTTGCTATTATTATTAATTTCACTTTTACTTTATTTAATTAGTGAAATTGGCTATTTGAAAAAGATCTTCGTTCGGAATTTTTCACCAGAATTAGAGAACTTCATGCAATAAGGTTTGAATTGAATAAAATCTCGTACCGAGTTTCCAAAAGAATTGGCTTCTCCGTAGCTGGAATCCCAGTCCATTTGGGCAGGAAAAGCATATTCACCGCGAAAGGAAGTAGCACGATTTTCTGAATTATTTTCTGCATTTTCATGAGAATCTTTCGAACTATTCTCTGCAGAGCGACAGGTTCGCATATGAATATGAAGATCGCTGGAGCTTTTACATCTTCTCCTGCATTTTGGACAACGAGAAATTCCTAAGGAGACACTTAAGGCGGTGTGGTGAGTCTGTTTGTGTTGAATTAATTCCTCAGGAGTTGCAGCTTCAAACGTACACCAACATTTGAGATCGTTGATGGTTGTTAAAGCAATTTCAGGAACAGCGTTACTCGTTGAAGATGAAAGTTTTTCTTTTAATTTATCGAAAAAGGAGGCGTTCTTTCTTTCAAAAGTATCCACAGGGCGAAACGATAGCGAGCTGTTAATTCCTAAATCTCTTTTTACCTCGACCACCTAAGCAAAATTAAAAGAAGGCAGACAAAGAGAGAATTAGAAGATGTTCTAGAGTTTATAAATTGTTAAAGGTGTTGGATTCAAGTTCTAATCTCAAAAATCGAACTCTTCATTTTATTTAATCGAATTTTGAGAATAGAAATTTGAACCAACACCCTTAAGGGTATGTGATACTTTACCATAAGAGCAAATTAGTTATACCAATTATACATTCATAATAATAAATATTTTTAGTAAATAAGAGTCAGTAAACCTTCGTTTCATGTAGACGAAGGTTTATTGACTCTTATTAGCTAAAAATATTTATTATTATGAATGTATAATTGGTATAACTAATTTGCTCTTATAGTAAAGTATCACATGCCCTTAAACATGTTTACACATTTTCACTACCTTGTTAGCTTGAAGCTTTGCTAATTCATTATCCATAGCAATTTGAGCAAGTTCTGGTCTGATCCGTACCCTGGGAACTTTTAGAAGAGTTGTAGGTGAACCTCCAGGTGAAAAATTGTTTGTTTTTGCATTGTTGGCAGGACTCAGTGGAATTAACATCGGCAAAGGTTTTTTCTTTGGTTTGTTCATCGATTCAGCGGAACTATGTGCATCGGATAAATGTCTTTGCATTTCTGAATCCCAGGCTGAAACAAACGGACAGCCTTTTTCTTCACACTTGCGAGGTATGCACTCCGCACCGGATTTATCGTTTGCTTCTTCTTCTACTGTTATATTATCTACGGAAAGCGCAGGTGAAGTCAAATCTGATTTGGTAGGTGTCACGATCTCGTTTGTCTTTACTCTCCCTTCTCGATAATCACTTGCTCCAACCTGCAGAAATATTAAGATATTTATTGAGGATTAAAAATAGGACGCTTTGTGTGAAATTGCATGCAGTATTTTTATGCCAAGTAAATTGTTACTACGAATTAGGCAGAAATCTCTTGCATGAATCGAAGAACGACCGACGGATCAGTACTCTCTCGACTAGCGTAAAAGCTACAAATTTTGACTGTACATATGTGATTTATATAACGCACCTTAAATGTAATTGGATTTCATTGTGCTATAGTGAATAAATCACAAGTACCAATATTTGTTAACTAAAAGAAACTGGTTTTGTGAACTTTATTGATTACTACCTCCATCAGGCTAACTTAATTATCACGCGATTTTTTACTTCCGGACAGACTAATATCCACAGCATTAAATTTTTAATTAAGGGTCTTGGATCCATGTTATAAATAATCCCAAAAGTCGATATCCTCCTTTTACTCAACATGATAATTACATATTTTTTCGTTCTATAGTGATTTTCTTTTTTCAACTAAAAGTTTGTCTATAGAGCGAAAAAGAAGTTTAATTTCAATGCTTTTTGCTGCTTTTTGAACAAAACAAGGAATTTGAATTCGTATCTAAAAATATTAACTATTCTTTTTCTTTCGCAAAAAATATTGAAATTATAGAATTTCGCGCTCTATACGCATAATTCTATCTAAAAATTAAACACCGCCACAGAGTGAATTTTGAGATTAGAACTTGGTTTCAACACCTTTAAAGTTATTATACCTGGTTGTAACGTCTGAGACAATTTCGTGGTCTTCTTTGGAAAGGATTTAACTTGTGAGCGGCAATTCCAACTGGAGGTTCATGATGATTTGTCTCATGGACCGTTAAACTTTGTCGAATATCAGCTGTAAAGTTGCAAACTTGACAATGTAAAGTTCCACGTCCTCCATGATTACGAACATGTCGATTTAAATTCCACTGTAAATTTTAAGCGCATGTGATACTTTACCATAAAGGCAAATTAGTTAAACCAATTATACATTCATAATAATAAATATTTTTAACTAATAAGAGTCAATAAACCTTCGTCTACATGAGACGAAAGTTTATTGACTCTTATTTGCTAAAAATATCTATTATTATGAATGTATAATTGGTTTGACTAATTTTCTCTTATGGTAAAGTATTACATGTCCTTAAAAGAGAAAAAAAAATATATATATATATACATATATATATAATTAATCCAATTGAGTTCAGTTAATAATATTCTTACTTTTAATTAAATAAGTTATTTTAAAAACAAACCTTGTAGGGGGTTTGAAAGTCACAAATATTACATTTTATCGGCGGCATGGAATGATATTTAATATGTTTTGTGAAACGAGATCGAACGTTAGACACATAGTTACATTTTACACATCGGTAGAATTTTCTTTTTAGATGATTAGCCTTGTAATGAGCCTCAAGATCTTCTTGTGAAGATGCAATGTGTGAACACATTTGACATTTTAAGGATGATTCCATTTTAACATTTTCAGTTTCCTACAAATTAAGAACTAGCTGTGAAGTTATATCAACTTTTGTGCTCATTAAATGAGCACTTTGCTTCTTGGAAGCAAATATGATTTGCTTCCTCATAGAGGAAGCATTAATTAATTAATCAAATGAATTCAAAAAATTTATTTTTAAAAAATTGATTAAGCATAACTTTCTTATTTTTTAATAAAATGCATTAATATTATAGGTCAACCGATTCGTCTCGACAAAAGAAATTTTTTTTCTCCTGACAACTGTTCTGAATTTTGAATATTTGAAAAGTTATAGTGGAAAAATGAGTTTCACTAAAATTATAAAAATACGTAAAACTTGTAAAATTAAATATTTTGTTAAACCCTTGTAAGAAATTCAACTAGGTATATAGTGGAATACGTGTGCTAAATTTCATTAATTTACCTCTACGCGTTTTCAAGATATTGCAGGATCGTTACATTATACATACATATACATACATACATTCGGACAATTTTTCATGACATCATATTAGATATATTGTCCTTGAAATATGTTAAATAAAAAAACTTTTTTTGGAAACTGGATTTTGTCACCACTACAAAGCTTCCTCTATGAGGAAGCAACATAATGTAATTTTTATCTTTTGAGTTAAAGGTGTTGAACCTAAGTGTTAATCTCAAAATACATATAGATTTTCTACATTTTACCTAACGAATATTATATAGGTAGATATTTTTTCACTCTACAGTGCTAATCTTTTTTGAAATATGTATGCGTACATAGCAAAAAAAAATCTCTAATTTTAATACATTTTGCATAAAACGAGGATTTCCAAATCTAATAAAAATTCCATTTTTTTATTTTACTGAAAAAAATACTTGAATTAGATATTTTTTCACTCTGTATGCATATTTCTAGTTAAAAACACAGTAATGTTAGAGAGCGAAAAATATCTAATTATAATATTTATCAAGTAAAATGAAGAACTCGAACTTTGATATTAAAACTTTGATCTAATACCCTTAAAAATTGTTTGAAATTATGTATTTAAAATTTACTCACCTTTGCTTTCTTGTTATCGTGTTCATTTTTAAGATGTTGCATATAGAGTTTAAGGGTGATGTACTTTTTGGGAGGTTTGCACATCTTGCATTCATACTGCTTATCATCCTCCTGGGAATCTTGTTCAGCGACATCCTTGACATTTTTCTTACTCGGAGATTTTCGAATACTTTCTCCATGACTGTGTTCACTCCCCGAGTTAGTTTCAGATCCTTGATCCTTGGAACGTCGGCACGTAGGGCTGGTGGCTTCGTCAGGGGCTTCTTCTTCATCTTTGCCATCTTTATCATCTTTGTTTTTAACATCAACTCTCCTGGGTGTTGTCTCAGACTTTACCTGCTGCTGCAGTTGTTGTTGTTGTTGAGGTCTCGGACGTAATGCCCGCAACCGTGGAGACCTTTCCGACATTTTTATCGACGATCAACAACTTCAGAACCGTGTCATCTGTATATGATAAGGATATCAAAAATTTACCGAGAGAATTACAAGAAGAAATTCCATGAGTGAAACACACGAATAGACACGACTGCCGTGCCCCTACCACAGACGATGAAACATGAAACTCGAAACGAACTTAAACAAACTGAAAGACCACGGCGCTTCCGCCACGAGACCTCGACAGACTCGCTCACTACTCCGATTTAATCGCTTGATACTTTTACTCCAGTCTCAAAGATTCCTACCTACAATAATTTACTGCGATTGCACTTTTATGTAATCGCGCAGCCACCTCCTGTAGGGCTGCCAACCATATGGAATTGAGGAGAAATTAGCTGCTTTATTTTTCTGCGCGATAAGAGTCAGGAAGTGGGAAAGGGAGGTTGATCTTCTAGTTTTAGAAATTCGATAGGTTGGCAGCCCTGCAGTAGAGCTGCTGATGCTCAGGCTGGAAAAACCGGAAAAACCGAATAAAAGGTCTTTTCCATGTAAAATACAAGATAAATAAAAATATTTATGGGTATTGCAATCAATTAACATTTTAATATTCAATGCGGAACTCTTATGGAATCCTATAAATTTAAAAAATAATACATAAGATGATTGAGTCATATTGGCGGTTTATAATCACTTGTTTTCATAAATAACAATTAATTGACCATTGAATTTGTACATTAATTTTTGAATGTTTTACTTTAATTGTAAAAGTCTACTTGATTGCAGTGATTAATCAACAAGTTATCATAATATATTATCCATTATTTTCCAACGCTATAAATATTTGCAATAAGTAAATAAAAACAACATTAATTCATTAAGAAATAAATACCCATTTAGAAATTGATTAAATTAATGAAAATATATTTTTACGGTCATCAGCAATGTTTTCATGTTTTCTTTCCTGAGTATGTAATGAAGTCGTCAAACCTAAATCGATACGAAGAGTCAGCCGCGCAAGTATTCTATATACGTGGATCTATATTACATGAAAGAGCATTAACAGATGTGACTTTATTCATAAAAATGATATTACATATAGTTCACTTTCTAGAAAATTCAAAAATGCTTTTAAAATTTTTTTAAGCATCTTCAACTCTAAATTTGAAATAAATCTTACAAAAGATCATATTAAATTATCTTGGATATAAATCAAGACTAATGAAGAAATTAACAAATTTAGAGTTAATTTAATTTAAAAATAGAATTTAAAAATGACTTCAAAGTTTGCTCTTTATCTTCTGAGGATAAAAGTTGTAATAAATACTTTTCTGGTTAAAATATATTTTAAAGACCAACAAGAAGAGATTATCAAAGCCACTTCGGCAAATATTTTGCTAAAAAAAAATAAATTAAACAAAAAAAAAAGATAGAATTTATCACTATTGAGTTTCAATTAAAAAAATAATTTTTTTTTTTAATAAAACCGATTACGCGTATTTGTTTCGCGATTTCTTCTTGCACCAACGCATCATCAAATCAATTTCCTCAGTTCTCCATATGCAAAAACAAAATCCTCTAGTCTGCTATTTTAACCGCACTCTTCTGATTTTCCAATCTACAATCCGCATAAAAAATACAAATGCAAATTTATTCTTCCCTAGCAACTCCTCAACTTAAATTCTTAATAACTGCGCACCGATAACGATAAACCGCATTACAAGTCTCAAGGCGCATTATAAATAATCGAGATAAAACTCAACCGTATGACAGCTTTTGACGAAACGGACAGACATTAAATAAACTCTCGACTTTGAAGATCCGAAGAACAAGAACTTCTGCTGCTCTTCTGTCTACTTCTGTTTCAACTCATCCAAAGATTATTTCTACTCGCTCCTTCCTCTGCACCAGGCTTATTTCCGTTTTTCTAATCACACGACTTCCGGTTGAGTGCAGTCAGCAGGACATGCGATTAATTTATTTCAACTATGTAGTTCCACTAAGCTTGCGTAATCACGAAAAACTGAACGAAACTTGACGAAAAATTGGAGAAACAGATTTAAAAAATGTAAAGCATACACATCCAGTATCCACACCTGGAACAACCCCTCCACTTCCTCGTCAAAGATTCCGCGACAAAACACTGAAGGTCTGCAATGGCGACTCGATCTCTCAACTAAAAGAGTGCTCGCAAGAGTGAAGAGTCGCGAGTCGCGTGTTCAGCTATTCAGTCAGTCTTCCTAGTGTTCGCGCCCTACGACCTATCAGCAGCCAACGAAACATATACGAAACACAGAAAACGCGAAGCCGAGATCCACCGAAGTTGGCCGAAGGTAAGCGGTCGAATCTAGGGCGACGTCGGATTGCCAAGGGAAGACGGGAAGCGATGGGGAAGCGGATGAAATGTTGGGATGAAAGAAGAGCAAAGAGCAAGTTAGAGAGAACTCACTCCTGATCCTGCAGATGCAACTGCTTACTGCAGAGAGGAGAGCTTCATCAGCAGGGAGGGTCGAGAGAGCCTCCAATCGAATAAAGCGGATGGAGCGATGGAGGAAACCAACTGAGGAAACCCAGGAAACAAATAATCACTCCCTCCTCTGTAAACTAGTGACTCGGCTCTCGGCTACTACTCCTCCAACCGAATGACTCGCATGGCAATTTTTATTGCTTTGCAGAGTCATGATGATGGCTTCCGCCACTCGGAGGTTCACGCGCCATCTAGGTCTTCAATTTTAGCTTTTCTCCTGGACTCAGTAATTAAAATGAAGAAGAAGAAAAGGATGATGTAATGGCTAATGGATGATGCTCGGATCTTTAATTAAATTTTGTTTTTTCCAGGTCTGTTGATGAAGCTCTTCTTCAGTTGGGCGTTAATTACGTGCTGGCTTTTGAGTCATTGCATTATCTTTGAGGAAAGCCTGATTGATTTGAACTTTGGGATTGAGCAGAAAAAAATGTCGGATACAATATTCTGATAAGGCAATAGCAGTGGAGGATTTACAAATTTCGCGCCTCTAGGCATTCCAAAAAAATTGCCGCCCCCATTCACGATTTTGCCGTTTCTGCTGTAGGCAGCTGCCTAGGTTGCCTTAACGCTTTAACGGTAAATCCGCCACTCACTGGACTATTGCTCAATCATGATTAAGCAATCATGATTAAAAATTACAGGAATACACGAAAAAAATCTTCGCTTGCAAAATGTTTCGCTTGCAAACCTGAGTACCCTGAGCAGGGCGCAGGATTCGGTTGTCACTGCGACACGCTTCGCGCTCGATGTTATATGTTTTTCATATCCAAATTACTAAAAAAGAAAATTCATTTGCTTAATAAGGGTCTATCGGCCTTAAGGAATATATCCTCATCAAAATATTCAACCTCGATTTTCTGTATACATATATTTCTGTACCTTTCTAATAAATTATATAATTAAAACAAGTGTTCCAAAGCGCAATCCAATAATTCTTTTGAGTTATTCTGCCTACAGACGACAGATAAACAGTAACAGACAGGTCTAGAAAAAGATGATTTTTAACAAAAGAAAGTTAATTTTCACCCTAAAAAGTAAATTTAATGAAAAAATATTTAATTATTATTAAATATATTTTTATTATCACTATGCTCTTGAATTGTGATCAACATTCACTTGCAAAATGAAACTTTAATTTTTACTGTCTTAGGTCGAATTTTCCATTAGGATTGTATAATCTTAAAAATATTTAAAATTAAAATAAGGAATTCAGGATATTAAAATCAAAGAATTTCACGACTTCACTTTATACCAAGCTTTAATATATTTTAAATCTAAAATTTCTATTTCTTACCAGAAAGTATTTTTATCGTTTTTAAATTTTTAATGGAATTGATTTTCGCAATCATGATGAGTCAAAAATTTCCTCTGGTTCATAAATTAAATATTTCTAATATTATAAACAGTAGTGTTACAAATCTTACTTGTGAAAACAAATTAAGCACAAACTTCTCTAAGCTTCGGCTCAGAGTTAGCTGTAATTTCTTTCCACGTGTTAACGAATGTATAAATTAGGACATATTTTCTAAAGTACAAGAATCACTTGTACTTATATGCATAAACAATCCACTTTCTAATCAGTACATGAGTTTCATATTTTGGGCATAATTGAATCATGCAATAGTATTTTTCTGGTCAGAAATTTTTCCTCTCACAATTTTTTAAAGTTATACTATTTTTAATAATGTTCACTGACAGAAACACAATTATTTAAAATTTGTACCACGTTTCTCCTGTCTTTGCATTGCATTGAATTGAGATCGCTCCTGATATTCACCGAGTGTATAAAAAAAACTATTATATTATAGTAAATATTAGGGGCTTGTGGTAATTACCATGTAAGCAGATTTAAATAACACCGTTTTTTTTCTCACAATTTTTACTTTTTCAAAAAAATAATAGTACACAAATATCCGTATTCACGTTCTTTACGTCTGTACCCTATTATTTTTTTTTTCAAAAAGTAAAAATTGTGAGAAAAAAAAACAGTTATCTAAATTTGCTTATATGGTAAGTAACACATGCCCTTAAGACCATGTGATACTTGGAAAAATGATCGATTTTATTGATTTTCAAAAAATCCAACTTTATGGCTACAAAAATAAATATTTTGCCCTGAAATTTTGGGAAACTTAAGAGAATATTAAAGTGAACCGTTATTGACTCATTTTGGTTTGCATAATATAAAAAAAAAAACTTGGGTTATTTGGACTTGTTTGACCTTGCCGCCAAAATATAACATGGCCTTAATAATACAGGACAGTCGATTATTAAATCACTAAAAAATATATTGATAAATAATTCATTCTGTAACAAAAAAGTATTTAAATCACTCTAAACCACTTAAAATTATGCAAATATAATAAATAAAAATTTTAATTTTCACAAATCAGAATTGAATTAAATAACAATGATATTTTTCTGAAATTGACTGTTTTGATTTGAATGAACTCTAGCATAAAATATGAAGCAAAATAATTTAACCAATAATTATGATTGTTCTACATATAAGCTAAATAATTGGTCGTTCTTATTCATTATATGCAGAGAAATTTTTCAGTTAATTAACAGAAAACAATCAGTCTACAAAAATCAAACGATTAAATAAAAATTGAATCCTGAAGTTAGAAATTCAAGTCTTGGTTCATTTTCAAAAAAAAACTCAACAATTTATAAGAGAAACATTGACTGTTTAGTGTTTCCTGATATTATTTTCTGAATTACGAGATAAAAATCTACAGGCACTCAAATTTTAGACGTAAAAAATAAATTTCAATAGAAAATTTTGCAGTTCTTAAAACACTAACTTATATAGAATTTAAAATCCAACTCCTTGTTATCCAAATTCTGTATTAAAAAAAAAAAACATATTAAAGTAGAGAAATAACTATAAACTGTTTTATAGTACTTCAATTAGTATTATTATAGTACGCGCTCGTAGGTCAAAGTACAAGTCATCGACCACATAAGGTGAGGCGTATTATAAAAATATAAAAAAGCAACAATTTTATCTCGATTTGTGATTGTAAAGAGTATTGATATTTATTGTAATCATCGATTCGTTCTTCGTCGAGTTGGATCTAATTTTTTTTAAATTTTTTTATTATTATTATTTTTTTTAATCGAAAACTTTCATTAAGTCATATCCGCAGACGTACAGCCATTCAGCATGCACAGCATACTGATATTTTTTATTGATTTTCCTGATTGGTTTACTTACGAAGGAGCAAGTTGTTTATTTTATTCTTCTAGAGCTAGAAATCAATTAATAATGTTACTGATGTGCGCATTGCACTCCGGAACCATGCATGCTGCTTTCGTCATCTGAGGTATAAGCCTCACTAGAACGTGATGCATGCGCTGAATCTACGTAATCCGGATCAAATTCCACTAGTTCAACTTCCTCAGCGTCGCGGGGAATTATCACTGGTGCTTTTGGTGGAAAAATGGTTACCAGAGTCTGAAATAAAAAAAATTAATATAAAATAAGAGAATAAACAATAATTAAATATTGCTCATAGTTTACTAACTAAATCTTATCTTAAAATATCTTAATTTTCAATAATTTTATTTGTCTCAAAAAAATTCTGTTATAAAAACTCCTTTTATAAACTTAAAGTCTAAGTAAATATATAATTTTAAGGATATAACATGAATTCAAAAAGATTTCTAAAACTTTCAAAAGATCTCCATATTTATCAAAGATTTCAGAAGATTTCAAGCGATTTTATAAGGTTATAAACTATTTTTTTTTTTAAGAATTTTAGGATTTCTTCTGAATTCTTTGTAAATTCCTTAAAATCAGTTGGCAGCTCTGATTTCGACTCTAAAATGCAGGCGGCAAGTACAAATCCAACCAATAGGTGAAGAGATAATGTGACTTCAGATTTTAAGAATCTATTTTCGATATAATCGCAACCTCTTTTTTTATGATAGGAAAAGTACAAATACAGTACACTACCTGTAGAATTTGCTCGTTAGTGAAGTTGTCCTGGGGGAAGGTAACATTAAATTTAACGTAGAGGTTTCCTTTCTCGAAGGGACTTTTGTAGAAAGGCATGCCTTCCCCTGGAACTCCTTTCACATCTCCAGGTTTAATAATACGACCAGGAGGATTTGTAATGCTCAATTCTCTTCCGTCCAAATGTTTAACTATTATATTCATTCCACAAAGAGCTTCAGCCAAACCAATGGTTTTCGTCAAATAAAGATCGTCTCCGGATCTGTGAAAAACTTCATGGGCCCTCTGTTGCAAAACAATTACTAAATCTCCGGGTTGTGTATCAGGCAAATGTTCACTTTCACCTAAAAAAACATAAATCGTTTTGTTTAGGTAATCATTCTTATTTGAAACGTACTTCTAATTTATACAAATACAAAATTTGATTATTAATTACCTCTAAACAATATTCTTTGCGAATCTCTCATTCCCTTGTCAACATTAACTTCCAAAACCTTCGCCTGGTATATAACTTTTTTACCTTTGCAGACACTGCATTTGTGCTTTTCGTTCATAATTCTTCCAACACCTTCACAACTGGTACACTGGGCTTGGATCTGTTGAGACATACCTGGAGCAAGCTGGCAATAAGCTACTTTAAATCCGTGACCAGCACAACTTCTACATGTGACAAACGCACTTTCGGGACCTCCGATTCTATAAAAAAAACAATGGTTTTAATTATTAGCAATTAAGATATAAACTATATTTATTAACTTTAAATCAGAAACGAGAATTACCCTTTACAGCCGGTACAAATTACATTTTTGCTTATCCTTAGGTTTACTACTTTTCCATTGTACATATCTTCTAAGGTAACTCTGAAAAAGAAGTACAATCATTAAATTTTTATCTTATATAATCAGTCAATTATTTTTATTTTTAGTTTATTCTCTTACTTTATGGGATAAATATTGTCCTTTCCTCGTTGTGGTTTTCTCCTGCCTCCAAATCCACCTCCAAATCCACCGAATCCGCTAAAACCGCCAAATCCTCCACCCAAACCTTAAAAACAATTAAAAGATAACCAGAAGTTATATTTTTTATTGCATTATGTAAGTAAATTCCGCAATAGAACTTGTAATGATTTCTTTACTACCTCCAAAAAAACTAGGAGATCCAAACAATTCTGAAAAAATGCAGTCAGCAGCGCTCGGAGTCACATCGTCTCCTTCTTGAATTCCTTTTAATCCAAAATTATCGTAAGTTTGGCGTTTTTTTGGATCAGAAAGGACCTCATGTGCGAAGGAAATTTCTTTGAATTTGTCTCCTGCATTTGGATTCTTGTCTGGATGAAACTCCTTCGCGAGTTTTCTGTAATTCTACAAAAGAAACTCACATGATTATTTTTTGCTTCCTTATAGAGAAAGCTTTGTATCCATAAAAATATTTGATTTCAATTTTTCGAAATTTCTCGACGTATGTAATTCGACTCAGGAGTCCGAAAATAAGATTTCTAAAAAATGTTTGCGTGTTCATGGAATGATCACAATTGAAATATATCATAAAGTGAATGCACTCAAATTTCTTGGCAGCGGTTTTATTATTATTATGCACAAATCCGGCAGGTTCTTACACTTGAATTCGCAGAATCTCTAGGAAAAAAGTATGCTGTTTTTTTATATGGAATTAGGCGGTACGTATTCTTGTGATATATATAAAAAATATTCTTCATACATTCGAATTTTCGCCTTTTTCTCGGAAACAATGTCAGATACAAAAAAAAATGTTAAAATGTTAAATGTTAGTTTTTACAGCCAAAAAAGTTGCAAAAATATGTATTGTCTAATTTCTTTAAAAAATAAGATATTTCATCCCCGAGAGATTCTGCGACTTCAAACGTAGAACCTGTTTAATTTAAAGTAGATTCAGTCTATGGAAGAATAGTAATTAAATATTGTAAGCAAAATTATATCTAGAAGCAGTATGTCTTTCTTTATAAAGTTACATTTTTTAGACCAAAAGTCTTTGCTTCTTTAAAAATTAATACGCATTTCTATTACGTAACTAGAAAGAATATCAGATTTCCGTTTCGCTTCTGAAATTTGAATCAAACTTGCATATCAGAATAATCCTGCTGTGTGTAAGATATCAGAATCACTACAATAATTCATGCTTTATACATTTCCAAATTTTCCACATTGGAATCTAAATTACTAAGTGACTATCAAAAATTCTCCATTAAGCGAAAATCAATGCAAGCCCCTTGCAGTAATAAAGAATTGTCATATAGCATTTATGCACTTTATTGATTTTCAAACAACCTTTTTCTGTAAGGGCATAAATTAATTAAAATTAATAAAAAGAAAAATCTCTAAAATTACACTTATTATTTACACACTGAAATAGGTTAAGGTTAAAGCCAAGTTAAAGATTTGAAGCCAGCAAAAAATATAGCAAATAAAACTATTTCATGGATTAAGTTATTTAATATACTTTCGTAACAACATGTGCACGAAATGCATTAAACGTCACTAAATTTAATTGCATCCAAAATGTCGTAATGCTGTAACATATAGATTGAAATTCGAACTTTGGCGTTTCATTTTCAAATGGTGAAACTGAAGAATAATAAAACTCAACTTCACAGTAAGCACAGTACATATTAAAATTTAATTATGTTCAATTGAAATTATTGAAAGAAGTGCTACAGACAAAATGCTAACAATTAAGCCATGAAAAAAAGGTTAACCAGTGCGCATGGTGACATTTTTTCCGCAAAAAAATGAAAATGATCTTGAGATTGACTTTCGGTTTTTTCCCACGCGGATGTGGAAAGATTGGGAAAGTAGGAAAACGTTGTTGGAAAACTTACCTTTTTAATTTCCTGGTCGCTAGCAGTTCTCGGCACGCCGAGAATGTCGTACAACTTATTGTCTGCCATGTTGTATCAATGTTGTATCAACTCAAATCGTCTAAATCAAACCAGAGGGAAAATTTTCGGAAATATAAAGAATCCTTCAAATCTTCTTGATTTCCTTTTTGGTAAAGCACAAGCGATTCCAGAGAATCGGATGAAATTCAGGATTCGTCCATAACCAGCTTCAATTGATCTGACCTGTTCTGACCCTTCTCGCTACTGAATTCAACTGAATTTATCGTTCTGCCAGTCTGCCACAACGGCACAGCCACTAGCCACAGCCACAGCCACAAGATTACAAGAAGCTGAAGAAGGACACAGGTCACGCAGGTGCAAAATTGTGCGTACAAAAATGCTTTATGGCTTATGTTATTCTAGTCTAAAGACTGCTAAAGACTCTACAAGACTACAAATTTCGACAAGGACGACAAGCATACAAGCATTTGTCAAATCTAAATGCTAATGCTTGTCGTCCTTCTCGAAATTCTGCCAATCGGCTATCGGACATATTTTATTGGTTGTATTTTGCGGGAATTTTTAAAATGTTAAAAATGCAATTTTCAGTTTTACGAATAATTAATTGTGTTTTAATAAATAAATTTATCAACTAGTTCATTAAATAAAGTATTTATATGATAGATCCAGTGATTTTATGATTTCCCGCATAATGTGAAAACTATTACTTCTGATTTTACAATTTTTTCAAATTTTTTTGAGTAAAAATTGTATTTAATGATCAAACTAATATTTTTATTTATTACAATACAATTATTTATTAATAATAACTAAAATAATATTTTTAGCATTTCAAAAATTCCCGTGAAATATGCATGGACTAATAGTAGTACCCTCAAACCGGAAGTTCCATCTGCGCATGCGTCACAAAATTTGACTTACGTAGTAGTCAGCTGTGATATTTGAAAAAAAGAAATCCAAGAGATTAAGTACAAAGATATTTGGTAATTAGTACTAACTGGTACTAATATCTTTGGATTAACTCCACGAGAAAAACTAATTAATTGATTATGTAATTCAAAATGGGCGTCTGTGAAAAGGCATCTTTAAAAATGAATATTAATCTTTTTAGGTTTGGGAATCAGGAAAGTTAAAATGTTCACAATATTCTACACGTCTGTTATATACCTCTGTTCCTTTTTGGTTTTTGAAAATTCTTTTATCGTTTCTCTGCTTTGCGTTTTCTGCTGCCATGGAACGGCAATCTCAAAATTAAGTTTTGAATTTAAAAAAAAACGGAAGTAAAGTGATTGCGCAAGCGTTTCAATAGAAAATCGAGTTTCCTTTCTGGGTTGGTTGCAGTTAGTCACAGCAGAAAGTCAGAAACACTTATGGCGATAAGCAATTTCTTCTGGGTGAATATAAGTGAATGTATTTGATTGAAGTGAATTACGGTGGTGAGTTTGTTTGAATTTTGTGAAAATTAAGGTTTCTTTACGATGGCAGACAACGAACAAAAGGCCATGCAGTTGATGGCTGAGGCTGAGAAAAAACTAACCTCCTCCAAAGGCTTCTTTGGTTCCCTGTTTGGGTGAGTTGATATATTGATTTGCTTGACTCGCCTGACCGACATATCCTACCATGTATCCTACCTACAAATAAGGAGGAATCATAAAAACACATGGTTCTAGGGATTATAACATTATTTTAACAGTTGAGAACTCGAATAAATATGTCATAATTATCGCAAAGTCACTCTATTTTTCGTTGACAAAATGGTTGCGTTGTTTTTTTTTTGTTGGAAATATGTATATTATTACTTATATATGGGCCATGTAGCCTTTAAAAAATTTGATATAGATATGTTGGACTGTTGGGTGTTGTTGAAGGCATTGCATTGATTCTAAGAGTTTAAGACCCAGTGTTAATAATATATGACATATGGTCATTACTGATTGATTAATGATATTTCTACTACTTTTTCTTGTCTTTTTGCGTCGGAGTTTCTCTTTAAAACGTAGTTTCAGAATTTTCATGGCTGTTAAAAAATGTCTTAGCGATTACGCATCACTTTGACGTGTTTTGAAACGAACAATATTTTTTGTAACATCTTTTTCTATTTTAGGAAATACAATTTTAAAATTATTTTCTAAGTATATTTTTTATTAATAAAAAATTTAACAAGAATGTGAAGAAAATTTAATAAGAAAATATCTTTGCATAGTAAAGTAAAGCCAGAAAAATGTCATGTTTAAAGATAGGTCAGGTATTGGTCATAGGATTGATATATAAATGTGGTGCATACATATAAACATGTTGTTTTTACTAGAAATGCACAATGCAATAAAATGATGCAATAGCTCATTCATTTAATGAGCCACACAAAAAAAATGTCTAGAAAATGTTTGAGAGACCACCGTATTCAGGCGCTGAATCCGAACTTGAGATTAAAGTTTTTTTTACTAAAAGATTCGCAACAAACCTCAAAAGAAAATTGCTTGAGCAGCATTTTTCAGGTTTAAATTAAATTATAATGTATTTCGGGATATTGAATCCGATTCGTAAGTTGAATTAGCGTTAGTCTTCTACGGCTATATGAAAGGGCAATTATTTTTGTTTTTATTATAACGCATTCGTTTGCATTCGAAAGATCTTCATAAGGACATTTTTCTTTTCATACTTTCTTTATCTAGACCTTTTTTTGTGTGGCTGTGAAATCGATGGATCGAATTTTTTAAATTGAATTTCAGAGGATCTTCAAAAGTGGAAGAGGCAGTGGAATGTTATCAGCGAGCTGCAAATATGTTTAAGATGGCAAAAAAGTGGGGATCTGCTGGAAATGCATTTTGCGAAGCAGCAAATCTGCATTCTAAAGCAGGAAGTCGTCACGATGCAGCTACTAACTATGTCGATGCTGCTAATTGCTATAAAAAATCTGATCCAAATGGTAATATTGATTTTGGATTATTTTCGTTTTAATTTATATGATATAATTATCTGTCTCTAATTATCAAACTCATAATGAATTTAATTATTCGATTTCAGAAGCCGTAAATTGTCTCCTAAAGGCCATCGAGATTTACACGGATATGGGTCGTTTTACGATGGCAGCTAAACATCATCAGAGTATAGCTGAGATGTACGAAAGCGAGGCTGTGGACCTAGAACGTGCTGTGCATCACTATGAACAAGCAGCCGATTATTTCCGTGGAGAGGAAAGTAATTCGTCAGCGAACAAGTGTCTTCTGAAAGTCGCTCAGTATGCGGCCCAGCTCGAAAATTACGAAAAAGCTATTCAAATATATGAACAGGTAATACTTGAAAAATATACAATAATTTGATATTATTTTGTTTAATACTGTGTCTTGCATTTTTTAAATATATTATTCGTGCATTCCTACATTTAGGTCGCTTCCTCGTCCCTGGAAAGTTCGTTACTCAAATACAGCGCGAAAGAATATTTCTTTAGAGCTGCTTTATGTCACCTCTGCGTTGATGTTCTCAACGCTCAACATGCCATCGAACGATATGAGCAGCAATATCCTGCTTTCCAAGATTCTAGGGAATATAAACTTATCAAGGTAGGTTGAAAAATTTGGTAGAGAATTTTGAGTTGGCACGTGGATATTCCAAACTTGAATAAAGTTAGATTACAAAGTTCTAAACAAGTTCTATTATTGCAGACGCTCATAGAGCATTTGGAGGAACAAAATCTCGAGGGTTTCACAGAGGCAGTGAAGGAGTACGACTCAATTTCTCGTCTCGACCAGTGGTACACAACTGTCTTGTTGCGTATAAAAAAGCAAGTCAACGACAACCCCGATTTGCGCTGATCATTTTCAAATTCATCGAAGTACATTCCAGCGTCACTTTTCTTCCTCTGGCCCCATGCGTACTCATCTTTACACACCGATTTGCTTGTAACGAACGTAAAATGCTAGCCTCGAGTCCTGGTTTCCCTCATTCGTAACTACTCTGTGCATAAGAATACATCATTTTCCAATTTCGATAGAAAACTCGCATCGGTTTTCGACATTTTCAAGGAGGAGCTTACATTGCTGATTATATTGTATTCAATTAACGAATCATTGACCTAGTAATCGCGTATACATAATAATCAATGGTAAATACAGTAGTTAAACGTCAGATACTAATATCATCAATGATATGCAGGATTATAATTTAGAATCGTGTAATTAGCTAGGTTCTGTAAGTAGTTCTTTACTTATTTATTGCTACTACTATTATTAAACGTTATGGTGTGTGAATGCTCACGAGCATTCTACTTTTTTTTATTCGGCTTTTAAAAAGTTGTATCAATAACAATATAAAATAATGTAAGTGAAGACATGTTCTTGATATTTTTCGTACAAGTAATGAAGTAATTAAAGCACGTTGGCATTGGTTCATATAGATTCGCAATAAATGTTATCTCGAATTATAGACCCGGCATACAGTTAAATGTTATCTCGTCGAAGGCAAGAACAGTCATCTGTACTAATAGCTCATTTATTGAAATTAAAAATACTGTTAAGGTTTTGGTTGGATGTGATTAAAAATCTGTTGTTTTTATGTGATATTTTACGTCTACGTACTTTATGTATGGATTATTTTCAACTGTTGTTACTCATGTCATCCAAGTTAATTAAAAAAAATTTTAATTTAAAACTAATAATTTTATTAATTTTAAAAAACTAAAACTCAATAACAAAGTTTTTTTATGTGAGTAATTTTTTTTAGTAAGAATGTTTCATTCTATGAAAAGTTTTCTCATTAACGCTAATGTATAGTTTAGAGGTAATTATTATACTACAGTTGTATTAAATACTTGCATTTAAGATACAATTACTCTTAGAGATTTGTCATTAATAATAAAAATGACAAGGAGTTAAATAAATTTGCAAGTAAAACGTGCAGCTGAGACCAAAATATTATATGAAGTAGAGATAAAAAAAGGATCAATTATGCTTTCTACAAGTGAATGTAGATTTTCTTAATTTTGTATTTCGTAGAAGCCTTGAAAAAAATCCTATTAAGTATTTATAAAATTTTAAGTAGGTCTAGTCCTGTTGTAGGTAAAATGGTTTTATTGTTTATGTACCACCTTTGTTGTTATATTTCCTTTCGCATTTAATTTTATGTGTAATTATGTACATTAAATCATCTTTTTATAATAATGGTTTATTTTAATGTAGCCAATAAACACTTGGAATTTAAAAGTTTTGTTTTAGTTGTGGGTGTTGAATTAAAGTTCAGACTTCAAAAATCGATTTCTTCATCATTTTACTTCGTAAATACTATAATTGGATTTTTTTTCGCTCTGCGTAGCTGCTCTTTTTTAAAAAAGAATTATGCATACAGATTGAAAAAATGCCTAGTTTTAATACTTCTTGAATAAGATGAAAGGATTGAATTTTTATGTTAATTTTCAATTCTTCATTTTACACAAAAACTATTAAAAGTAAATATCCTTTCGCTCTATAGCTACATTTCTATTTTACAAAAGAATATATTTACAAGGCGAAAAGATATTTAATTATAAAAATTATTGAGTAAAACGGGGAATTAAATTTTGAATTTGGACCCAACACCATCTGAGTTCATTTCAATTCATACTCTTCATTTTTTTTTATTAAAAGGCCGTATTAATTTAAATGATTTTAATTAACTCAGTGCATATTTCAGTGATGTGAAGGACTTCAAAGGTAAGTTATAAATAATTTGTATCTATAAAGTATAATTATATTATAAATATATAAATATAATAAACGTTGATATAATTATATTATAAAAATTATAAATATAATGAAAGTTAATATAATTATATTATAAATTTATAATATAAGTAGAGATGAAAATTTGTAAAAAGTTTAAATAAATACAGATTACAAGAAATTTTAGGAGATTTCAATTTTGGTTTTCCAGCAAAAAGATTCTTATACAATTTGATTTCGACGATTTCAACGTGATCAGAGAGTGAGAGAGGTAGAGAGAGAAGTTAAAATATAATCGTGTATTGCTTATAAGTTTATATCTCTTTTTACCCTTAAACCCCTTGAGGAAAGATAGTAAAATCCTCTCAGATAACCAGAAGAGCAATAACGATAACAACAAACGTTCAATTTTTAATCAATTGTGTATCTAACTGATAAAAGCGCATGATATCAGCTATATTATAGGATAAAAATATAACCTCACTTTTAAACAATGCAATTGGAGTAGAGAAAATAAAAGCAATAATAACTTCGTGAGATTAAAACATGAGGTTGAGATTGGAGGGGAGCAAAGTAACGGTGAGTGTAAAAGTCAAAAAACGAAGACTGAAACGAGTTTTGCCTAGAAATGTGAAAGTAATCGCAAAGGTGAGAGACGGCGGCTATAGCGGCTATAGTATCTCCTTCGAAAATGTCAACGTGTCTTATTCATACTATTACAAGCAGTCGAAACATTAGTATCAAAGTATCAGTATTCTCGTCGGTTACAGAAAAAATTAAACTTTCTTGTTTTCGCTGAAACGTGCCGATAAAAGACAGATAATAATCGATTCGATTACAACAATTATTACTTGGTGACATAGAAGTAAAGCCTGACATTATGGAAGTGAATTGTCTGAAAGAAAAACTCCAGAAATTTAATCAGGAGCATTTACTACGATTTTGGGATGAAATCTCGGATCAAGAAAAGTCCGTTCTTTTCAAAGATATTCTAGAGCTGGATCTCCCGGAAGTCACGTCATATTTTTCAAAAGCGATGAACTCCCTGAATGCTAACAGAGAAAATCTGGATTCTAAAATTCAACCAATTCCTGCAGATGTTTTTGAGTCTTTGTTGACATCGACTCCGGAAAAGTTGAAACAATATGAATTGAGGGGATTGAAGGAAATTTCGGAAGGACGAGTCGCTGTTATTTTAATGGCTGGAGGACAAGGAACTCGACTTGGTGTAAATTATCCCAAGGGAATGTATGATGTTGGACTTCCTTCTCACAGCACTTTATTTCGTTTACACGCTTTGAGAATCAGAAGAGTGCAGGAACTTGCAGAAGAGAAGTTCAAGAAATGTGGACAGATTGCATGGTATACTGAAATTTAAAATTTATTTATAGTTTTTCAAGCTTGTTGTAGTTGAAAACTCTGAAAAAAACTCGGAATATTTATTAGTTAGACATAACTTCGACAATATCCTACTCGAATTTATGAGAGCAAAGTGAAAGGATTTCTTTTACTCCTAATCACAGGAACTTTTTAACCATATTGAATAGAGAGATCGGGTTTCACTATCAGAAATGTAAATTTAAATGAGAAAAATCGCGTAATTTATGATTGTGTGTGATTTCAAAGAATTCAAAAAAATTCCAAAGAAATCAAAAAGCTTTGAGTGATTTCAGAAAATTTTAATATTTCAAGTGACTTAACAGATTTTTAAGAATCAGAAAACATTTCTTATATTTTTAAATTACTTGAAAATTAAAAAAATTTTTTTTTAATTCCTTAAAATCACTTGAAATCTCTTGAATATCCTTAAATTCTTTGGAACTTTTTTAAAATCCTTTGAAATTCTTTGATTCACTTTCAAATCTCTTAAAATAATTACAAATATTTTTAAATTATGCTTAAAAATCTTGAAAACATTTTGATTTTTTTTTAATTCCTTAAAGTTACAGATAAATTACAGAAAAGTACTTTCATTTAAAATCAAAGAGTTCCAAACAAAGCAAGAGGAAAGAAAGAGAAGGCGACCTTGAAATCTCTGACCTTCCTTCTCTTCTCTTTATTTATTTATTTATTTTTTTTTTAAATAAAAATATTAGCATACAAGTTTGCCAACATTTTGGTGCTCACTTAAAATCCGTATCAAGGCAATAAAAAACAATAAAAAGAAAAATATTATCTTTGCTCTGACAGATACTGATTTATAGATAAAATTTTTCTTTGTATTCCGAACAATATTAATATGTATCACAGTAAAGAATAAAAATTTAGAAATTACTATGAGAAATAAAGTTTGAATTAGAAAGTGTTAGACTTAGAAAGTTTTTCTTTTGTATTTGGCTCTCAAATGTGAAGATTTCTAAATTGAATAGCATCCCAATTTTTAAATTTCGAAATCAAAAGCAGCAGCCATTTCGATGAGTGTCTAAATATGTACCTATTACTTTCAAATTCAGAATACAACTGAAAATATATAGTAAAAACTTGTGAAATCTACTAAATTAGAAAGAAAAAAAATCTTTCAACTTAAAGAAAAATGTTCAACGACTTGTAAATCAAATTAAATTCAAGAACGTTGTCAGCATTTTTCAACTTGAATTCATAGTTCATTCTGATTGAATTATTTTTCGAAATACAGGTATATAATGACAAGTGAAGCCACACACGATACAACCTTAACGTATTTTGAGAAAAATGACTACTTCGGTTTGAAGAAAGAAAACGTGAAGGCATTTAAGCAAGAGATGCTGCCCTGTTTTACTTTTGACGGAAAAATAATTTTGGATGAAAAAAATCGTATTTCTAAAGCTCCTGATGGAAACGGAGGACTTTATCGATGCCTGAAAACTCAGGGAATATTAGAAGACATGCTTGTACGTGAAATAAAAAGCATACATGTATTTTCGGTTGACAATATTTTGGTAAAAGTCGCAGACCCTGTCTTTATTGGATTTTGTCTTTCGAGATCCGCGGATTGTGGAGTTAAAGTCGTACCAAAACGTTCACCGGCTGAAGCAGTCGGTGTTGTTTGCCAGGTAATTTTCTAGATTTAATTTTTAATGGGGATTTTCAGTCCCCCACAGTAGGAACCGAGGATTAAGGCCATGTTTCAGTTTTCCGATCCCCACCTCGCCGAAATTTTTTCCCTACAATGCCATTTCAATATTTACATTGAGATATGGAGTTAAAAAATTTAAAATTATAGTAAATGCTTTAAGGGCAAAGAATTACAGGGAAATGCAGGGAGAAAATTGAAATAAGGTAGGGATCAGATAATTGATACATGGCCTTAATTCCTTGACCCTGAAAGTGCAACTTAAATATTTTTTTATACTACAGGTTGAAGGATTGTATCGCGTTGTCGAATACAGCGAAATTACTATAAAAACTGCAGAACTTCGAAACAAAGGCGGCGAATTAGTCTTCAACGCTGGAAATATTTGCAACCACTACTTCACCCTCGACTTTCTCTTTTCAGTCGCAAACCAACATGAAAGCGATTTAGACCTGCATGTTGCCAAGAAAAAGATTCCTTATATCAATGAAAACGGCCAAAAAATAATCTCTACATCACCGAATGGCATCAAAGTTGAAAAGTTTGTTTTCGACGTTTTCAAGTTCGCCAAAAATTTCGCGGTTTGGGAAACAATTCGAGAATGCGAATTTAGTGCGCTCAAAAATGCAGATGTTGCTGGATTCGACTGCCCCTCTACTGTTTGCAAAGATTTATTATCCCTTCAGAAAAAATGGCTACTCGATGCTGGTGCTCTTTCTGTCAATGGTGACGTTGAAATTTCCCCTCTTTTATCCTACGCTGGCGAACACTTGGAAGAAATGGCCAAAGGAAAAAATCTTCAAGGCCCGGTAGTCCTTACATCACATTTATAGATATTTAAGACTAAAACTCTGAAACGATGAATTCCTAATCTATTTTGAATTTATTAAAAGTTGATATATTATTAATTTTAAAATTATTTAATCGTTTTTTTTTAATTTTATTTATGAATTGAATTTTAAACTTCAAGATTGGCTTTTGCTATTTTCGAAGATAATAAAGTGCCTTGAGCAAGATTTATGACATTATACAAAATTGAAACAGCATTCCAAGAACTGAGTAGGTAACAGTATTTCTAGTATAATAAATCCAGTCTTATTAGCATAATATATTAGTATCAGTTAGTATAATCACTAGAAAGTTAGTAGTTTTCAAACTAGAAAACAAATGTTCTATTTTCGTTCAATTATTGCTTCAACTATTGTATAAATTATTAATCAAATGAATTTTTACTATTCATAATTTGTAAAAATAATTGTTATACGTTTCAAAATATATTGTGTCATCTATTTCATACTAAATACTCTCCAATAAAATTGGATTAGTCATTAATATTTTAACCTATTAAAAGTTAAATTAAGGTAATGTGAAAATAAAATTAGTGTCACGTACATTAACACCACTGTGATTCGACGGGACTGATAAGCTCATATTTATCCGTTGAACCTCCAACTGCTTGCAATTCCCTCACAAGTTCCTTTGGATCCATTTTCCTCGAAATGACGAGCGTTCTTTGTGTCTTTGGTCCGTAACTTTGAGACTTCAACCCCATTTGTTTCGCCACTCTGAAATAAATTAAAATTATTAAATAATTTTTAATTATTTAATAGATTTTAATTATAAGTCAAAGATTTCTAAATAATATTGAATTTCTAAAACTTACTGATGAACTACGGCTCTTTCTTCATTTGTAAAATCGGAAGAAAAAACTAAATCCGTTCGCATATCGCCATTTGCATAATCGCGCAACACTTCCTGACATTTTTTCTTGAGACATTTGAAATTCGAATTTCCAGGATTTAATCCCAATCCACTTCTGCTTAATTGTCGCTTCAATCTGTAAGTAATTTTTAGTTAACAATTTGAATTGTAACAAAGTTCTTTTTTACACAGAATATGTAAAAAGAAAAGAAAACTCACGTTACGGGTTCGACAATTCCTTGTTGTGCTTTTCCGAGTCCACCACCTGCCCAACCCATTAATTTCATCAACTTTTTGCCAATATTATCTTCTGCTAATTGTGTTGAAGTATTGTCATCAGTATTTCGTAACTCTGTACTTGTTACGGATTCTTTTCCGGGGTTTAGAGACTTTTTAACCTTTATTGTGTAATAATATTTCTTTAGTTCTCTTAAACCGAAAATCGAAGCCTCTTTCTTTGCTAATTTTTGATTTTGTCCAGAGCCTTCTGCTAGTCTTTTTGAATTTACGAAGATAACACATTTACTGAAATAATTAATTAATCGATAAACATACCATTTTAAGATGTGAATATAGGGAAGACAAAATTCAAGGAAAATGTTAAATTAAAAATTTTTACGAAAAGTTACTTATTTAGATCCTGGACCTCTTTTGAATTTTTTAAAATTCCTTGAAATCGCTTAAGATCTTTCGAAATCTTGATATCTTTGAAATCTCATGAAATAAAGAATCATAGAAAATTCCTCTTACCTAATTCCGGTATTATTTTTGTCAAATTTAAAGTCTAAACTGCCACCTTTTGCAGTGATTGCACGTGTTAATATGCTTTGTGGTACATCATCCGGATAATCAAATAAAACAAAACTTCCAAAAGGAGGTTGAATTCTGCTTTCTTTATTATCTAATTTAATTCTTTTAGAAGGCAGCTCATCATCATCATCATCATCATCATCATCACCGTCTTCATTTCCTTGTTCAGGTTCAGGAGGGGGGAAATTGCTAGAGTTGGGTTTCTTGTCGTTAATTTGTACGTGATCACAAGGTCTAAGTCCTGAGAAAATGTTAATAACATTATTAAAAATCATAAGTAATTTATTATTTTAGAAATAATTCCTCAGCTGCATTTCACTTTAGAATGCAAAAACTCACAATTTTTCAATGTACCTTTGGCCTTGGAACTAGCAGCATCCGAAGCCTTGACAAAGGTTCTCTGTAACTTTGTCTTTTTATTTTCTCTGTAATCCTCAGCCACATCCGCTGATAGCTCTGCTATGAGATCCATTGTCTCCTTTGGATACCTATAATATTTTTATAAAAAGATCTCTTTTGAAGTTGAATCTATTTTGGATTATTATATGTAGGAACACTTTTGAGGCTTTCTTCATTTTTCGAACATGCAGAAATTTCTATACGATTAGATTAAATTCCTTATATCGGCAAATATAATAGAAATATGTTTGCGACATAAATTTATAATGTTTGTGGTTTGTTTATTCTTATTTTATTATTAGAAGTTTTTTCCGAGATCGAGAGCACGGATTTCGAGGTTAGGTCCCACGGTTTCTTAAATAATTAGAAAATCCATAAAATTTATAAAACGAAGCCTAAAAATTAGTATGAAAATTACATGGATAAACTTACCGGCATCCTAAGAGCTCTACATTTGTGAAAACTTGAGCTAAACATACTAATTCGTCCTCTGGAAATTTGTCTTTGTGAGTGAGAAGAAATCTTTTTCGCAGTTCCCAATGCTCATCGCATTCATGTTCCTGTTTATGTTTCTCCACATCCCAGTCTTCCTTAGGATTCATTTCAGAAAATTTTAAATTCTAATAAAAAAATTTATGAAACAACACAAAACACACAAACCAAGCAAAACAGCTTATAAAACCAAAACTAGCTAGACACACAATCAAAAACCAACAGCAAACAGTGCACACACACCACGAAGGAGTAATGTGACATGTGACACACACATAGAGTTTGAAAATTCTCG
>CAJFCO010000030.1:4679169-4691831 GCA_904066015.1 Synergus gifuensis
CCTAGTAATTTACTGTAAAAAACTATGTAAATTACCTAGAGTATTTTCCTTACCCATCCCTGGTCTCAGGGCCGTCGATAATCCATGACCGTAGCTAAGGGGGGCATCAAGGGGAGGATTTTTCCTCCCTAGAAATTAAAAATAAAAATGATAAAAATTAAAAAAAATAAATTCTCATAAATTCTCGAAAATTGTAAGGTAATTTATTTTAACGTTACCTTCTCGGTAACGTTACCGAGAACGGGAATATTACCTCGGTAATATTACTCAGGAAGAACTCTACACACACAGTGATATAATAATCATCTGAACACTGCGCTTGCGTTATGGCAGCGCGTTCATTGGTTGCAATTTTTCGCATTTGGAGCGGGATTTAAAAGTGATAAAAATAAATAATCATTCAAAATTGCACAAAAATGTTTCTAATTGAATAAATTTAGATGTAAGATGTGGAAAAAATTGTTATATACTTATATTCTGTAAATTCACTTTACATACAATACTTTATTTCAATTCCGGACATAAACTTATATTTTACTAAACATATATTTATTTTATTTTTTTTGTGCAATTTCGAATGATTATTTTATATTATAATTATGACAATTCTATTTATTATTATTATTATGGAATTGCGCGCCAAATGCAATAAAATTCTTAGTTTTTATACTTTTTTTTTTGTGCAGAAAGTATTAAAATCGAGATTAAAATGAAATATTATTCTGCTCTATATAGACATTAGACACACTTCTATTTTCGAAAAGAGTATATATCTACAAAACGAAAATACATCTAATTATAATATTTTTGAGTAGGTAGGGATCAAATAACAGATATTCCTATACCCTTAAATTCTTTTGAATTTTTTTATTTCTTTGGATTCTTTTGATTTATTTTGTAATTATTTTTAACTTTTTTGAAATTCATCTTAAAATTTCCTTGAATTTCTATGACTTCTTTATTTCTTTTGAATTTTTTTGAAATATATATATGAATTATTTTGAAGAATTCGACTTTTTTAAAAAAAAATAAATACCACTAACATATTGACTTTATTTTATTCAGTCTTGAAAATTTAAATATTGAAGTCAATCTTCATCTTTGTTCTGGTTATTTGAAATCATTGGAAATATCGAAATTTCTGTAGGTGCAAGTATACCTTATTCTCTTCCTATTTTAATTAGATATTGTAAAATAATGTTATATGTATGTAGGTATGTATATGTACAAAGCAATAATAAATGCTGTAGAATAAAATATATGTATATTTAAACACACACGTGAACCAACATTTCAGGGTTAACCAGTAAAACAAGATATACTCGTGCCGGAAAATCGCACAGTTGCCTTTCGCAATAAAGGTGGATATACGTCATTATTTTACGCAATGTATTTGTTATTAATCAGTTAATTATTAAGTTAGGTGAAATTCAATATAGTAATATTAATTGACAATTATATTTGATCATTAAATCTTTCAAGTTCTTTTTTTCTGCTTAATGTATATAATGAGAGTAAGACGTCATGCATTATGCAGACAAAGTCGATGTGAGTGAGATTCTTACTTCTAGAATAAAATGATAAATTGAGGTAATATGTCTCACAATGCTAAATGAGAAGCTCAGTTAATGCTGCGATATTTTTTAATTTAATCATTATTCCTGTCTTTAAGGCCATATATATCAGTTATCGAGTTGAAAATTTCTATAATTAAAGTACATGCAGTGAGGTATATTTATATGGTCCTAATTATTTATACTTATAAAAAAATATCATAATTTTGAATTTTTTTACTTTAATAAAAATTTAGGACCAGATACCTCAGGATATTTCCTTTAATTTCCATTTAATTTTTAAATTCATTTAAATCCAGCTGGAGTTCTCTGCTTCTGCAATGGCTAACTTTTAATACAGGGCTAAATTGGACAGTTTCTGCCCGGATATCACGAATAAATAATATATTAAATATCATGTTTGCTCTCGAGGGCATACTGTCGTGAGTGTTTTTTCAAAGTGACTGGCACATATATACATAAATATCGTTTAATGAACGGTCATGAGCCCTCAAATGAATAAGTCGGATGAGATTTGCCCCTCTCCTTCAACACTTTATATCAAACGTATAACAAATTGACTCCAGGTATATTATTATTATTATATCTAGAGTCAGAATAAGAATGTAACATGACATGGAGCCTTACAGTCGTAAGTGTCAGTAAACAATCTGCCTTCTTTGGGAGTGGATCGTCACGATACTTACCTGTTATACGAAAAATCTTTTTGGTATTAAAACTTGGAAATATTTTTCGGTTAATGAATGCAAAGTAGTGAAAGTGATGTATAGAAATAGAAATTCAATAGCCTTCCCACTATGTAAGCAAAGACAAAAATTTTCCAAATCTCGAATTCTTAAGTATGAGATTTACCTATAGTATCGGTGTTGGATAAATTACTCTATTAAAAGTATCTAGATACAGTTACGTTACTTTGCAATAAAAAGTATCTAGTTAAATAATTTACAGTTCCTTTTCAAAACAAGTAATTATTTACTGTTACAGATACAATTACTATAGAGAAAGTAACTTAAGTTCCTTTTAAAGTTAAATTAAATCTCTCAATATTAACCCCGCTCTAATTAAAAATTTTTTTAAATATATAGACATCAGTTAAAAGCAAAAAATAGGCGATATGTTCTGACAAGTGAACAACAATTACTTTTGTTCTTCTCTTGCGAGAAATTTCGAAAATTTCTTTTTAAAACAAAACAATTATTGAAAGGAAGTTATATAAAAAATTCAAAAGTAACTATAAAGTTAAAGTTACAAGTTACTGTAAAAAAGAGTAACTGCTTTAAGTTACAGTCACATACATTTTGATAAATTATAATGAATTTAAGATAAGAATCCCTCTATTTTTACGAGCATGGATTTATCTTGCACTATCTGCGAAGATGATAACCTTTGAAGGAATTGAGGATATATAAATCGTTTATTTTATTACTTTGAGGTATAAATTATCCCCGCAATGACACTTTTATACATTTATTGAGATAATGGAGTTGAAGAACTGTAAAATATTGTCATCTTGAATCAATTTTCACTGAAAAAAATAATCATTTTGAAAAAGGTCCGTAGAAAAAAATATGATTTCAATATTGTTTCAGTTTAAGTTTTTTTACATGTTCATTTTGAACTTTAAGTTCACTGTCAAAAATCAACTTTTAGAATTTAAAATGAGCTATTTCACTGTGGTAAATGATAGACATACATTAATTAAAATTTCATCTTGATAATTGTAGATAAAATTTTTGTTAATGTGACTGTTCAAAATAGTGTAGATATGATGATGATAAATCAATTACATTTTCCAACGTTTACTTATAAATAGAATGAAATACAGTTGTTTTTAATAATCTCAAATAATAGAAAACGATTGATATAATAATTTTCTTTTGAAATGAGAGAATTTTACATTCTATAAATATAAAATTATAATAATACTTTAATATTAATTTTTACTTTTTTCAAATAATTTTTTTAATGCGATACACGGTACATTCTAAATTTAAGAACGTTATTTTTAGTATAGTGCGGCAGAATTTGTTGTCTCGAAGGTAATCATGGGTCATATTTACAATTGTTGAATTGAGTATGTATTCTCTGAATCACAATTGCAACAGGCGAAAGGTTACTTTCCTTAACTTATCTAAAAAAGATAAATAGCTATATATCTGGAACTATAATAAGAAGACTACTTAAGACACCACAGAGAAAAATTAAGCTTTCGCAGTGAGTGGTTGTTTAACAGAGAAGAGACGCATATTAAAGAAAAGGAAGTGCTTGCATATATATCTTTATAATACTTTTTATAAGGGTTTCTGTTTAAATTTTTATCTATCTTGATTTCTTTTGAACAGAGCTAAAAGTCACTTGAATTTTTGTAAATTTATTTGAATCCTTGTGAATTTTTGGGAATTATATTTTGAATTTATATTGAATTCATCTTGAATTCGTCTAAAATTCTTTCGAATTCTTGCCAATTTTTTTTTAATTTCTTTGGATTTTTTTCAATTTTATTTCAGAAACATAAGTATACCATTTCAAATTGTGTATAACTTATAAATAATAAATAATATAATATAATATTAAATAATTCTAAATTCAGAGCATTCAAAATTGAAGAATTTCGAATTGAATATTTTCTGTGCTTGTATTATGATAACACTATAATAGGGTGTTGGATTCAAGTTCTAGCTAATTTGAAAATTCTATTTCCTCACTTTATCTGATAAATATTACACTTATAGATATTTTTTCGGTCTGTATGAAACTACGTACTCATTTTTTAAATAAAAGTATGCATACTTTTATTTAAAAAAAAAATTTTCACAGCGAAAAAATTTGCAATTTGAATAAAATGGAAAATTTAATTTTGAGATTAGAATTGGGGCGCAACACCATTTAATAAGAAACATAATTTAATAATAAGAAACTGTATTCTTTTTCATTGCAGAAAACTTTTTTCTTTGGGAGGATGTTGTAACTCTGCTTAGAAGTCAGATTCCGAGATTAAATCGACCTATAAAGATTAGGAAAAAGCCAAGCTCTCTTCAATGAAATGTCAGGAGACTTTCGAGCTTGCTTATCTTCACAATGACATCAAATTATTTGATATTAAAATCCTCATGTACACCCATTCTGACTGAGATAATTTTCTTGCATCAACACAAATGTCTGCAAAATAAATTAAATTTTATGCACCTGCATGAGCCATTTGCTCATCAATATTTTCCATTGTGATAATAAAAGTAGTTATCAAAAAGCGAATTATGGAGTCGGAATATTTCCAAACCTCGTGGAAAGTTAAATTTCAGCAAATTCGAAGAAGGGTGAGATATTTACTCAAAGAAGCCAAGAGAAGTTACAAAAAGAAGAAAGGGTACTCACGATTTCTAACTGAAGAGGAGCAAACCTTGAGGTTGTTTTAAAATGAAGAGATTAAATTTTAAATTAGAACTTGAACCCAACAACCTTAATTAAGATCATGTATCGATTATTCAATCTCTGTAAAATGTAAATGTAGAAATGATATTGCATAGAAAAAATGCTGGTAAGGTGGAAATCGGATAACTGATACATAGTCTTAATTTTGTAGTAAATCTACTATAATAGATGACTGTATTTTAATTCATTTAAGAATTCTTTAAATTAAAATATTCAATATTTATTAACATTCGGATGTACATTGAATTAATTTGTGATTCGTAAAATTTTAGATGGATGGACCAACGTGAACGTGACATATCCATTATTGTTGGAGTCCCTTATTCACCTTGAGTCTTGACTATTTTTTTGTAGACCAAAAGGTGGAAATGCTTGGAGGTTTGTATCTGAGTCGAATTTGGCTTTTATTTACTTGGGTCTGCAGACATACTCTATCTTGGATTCTAATTCCAAAATTCGATTTCCTCATTTTACTCAAATTTAAAATAGAATTATATGGGTACAATTTATTGGATATAATAATTTATTTTTCAGGATTTCCTGTTCTAGGAAAAGTAAAGCAGCACAGATTAAGCTGTTCTTATTGTCAGTCTTCTTGACATCATAATAAAGTAAACATTTAAATTTTTCATAATTTTATATGAATTCACATAAAATCTGAGTTTTGTAAGTCGAAAAAAATTTTTTACAGGGGCTATATTTTGCGTGCGCGAATCACACAACAAAATATTTATTATTTATGAGCAGTAATATACTCTGAAGTTTTTTGGCATTTACTCATTGGTTTAAATGCGGCTCATATTTACAAAATAGCTTAAACTGTATTAGCATCACAAATAGTTAATATCTGCTATTTTATACGTTTTTGGTTGCCATTATATTTGTATATAAGCTTTACAAAGATCTATATAGAAATCTACATTGTACCTCATTGCACAGTTTTAAATCTGTGATAATGAATTATTTATAAAATTGCACAAAAATTTAACTCAAATTAAACTCCTCTTTCACAGTTTTAATTATACATATATACAAGAGATTTATGAAAGTTTATGTATAAAGATATTCTTTAAGTGACGATTTGTAATACTTTTTGATAAAACTATGTTATTCAAATGTATAATTTATTTACTTTTCTTAGAGAAAGTGTGCACTGTTTAACTCCACTGTTTAAAAAATTAAGTATTGTATATCTCGCGCCTTTTTGTGCTTGAGCAATATAAAGAGCTGTAATATTAAATGAAGTTTAAGTTGTTTAATGTCATAATTTAAAATACAGAAGAGATTATGAGTTCTAAAAGTTTTAAGAGGAAAGTGCTTAGTGCAAAAATAAATTCTTATACAAACTCAAATTCTGAAACCACATTATTCTCTCTTCATCTATTAGTTGGATTTGTATTTGCCGCCTTTACTTTAAAATGGAGATCAGAGCTGCCAACTGATTTTAAAGAATTTAAAATAGATTAGTGATTTAAAGCAGGATTTTCAAAAAAGGATTTTCAAGAAAATTTCAAAATACATACATAGTTAGATTTGTAAGTAATTAAAAAAATTTTTTAAGTACAAAAAGATTAAGAGATTTAAAGATTTAAGATTTCAAGAGATTTTAGGGAATTTTAAATGTTCAAATGGTACAAGTCAGACTGTAATCTAGTATCTAGGGGGACCACTCTACTAGAGCCATCAGCCAACTAGAGCCGTGGTAGCAAAGGCGGTAGCGGGTTTTTGTTTTTGTTTACATATTATGACAATATTTATGACTGATAATATGTAAAATGAGATTTTTTATGTTGATCTTTTCCATCACCCATTCTTTTTTGACGACAGAAGCAGGGTGAAATGACGGAGGCCCCACTGTAATGGAAGAAGTGCGACAATAATAATAATAATAATAATAATCATGAAGTAATTATATATATATAGTACTTGGTACATATTATATTTGTATTATTATGGGAGTGGTCTGCAGGTCTGGGGGCTGTTTGGAGCACGTACACGTGATTAATGTAATTGATATAATTAATTTTAAAAAAGTAAGTAGGTAATGATTACGATTTTTGTTAACAAAAGATGACGGAGTCCGTACGTGTACGTCTTTGTTGTCAAAGTGTGTGACAACTTGTTTTAGCATCATTTTTATTGATTTAGAATTATGGAGTGATTTTTATCTAATTCGGTTCACAGCTAATTCAAGGTTAACTTAATCTGCTTCATTCGGATATACAAATAGCTGTAATTAAAATGTCAAATTTGGGAAATTTTTGGATTTTTTTGTTAACATTTTACGATGGTCGGTGGAAACAATACATATAACAAAAAAGTGGTTTTCTCGAAATACACATTAGTGAATGAATATAACACTGATCATAGAGATCAGTGCAATATAAGAGACCGTACTGAAATTACGTAACAGTTCAAAGGGGGTGAGGGGTCAAGAGATTCCGTTATGACTTGTTAATTATGGAAGGGAAGGGGAATTATTTCATTCATGTACGTAATTTTTGGAAATTCGAAAATTAAACAAATAACTCCCAGAAATTAACGTAGACTTGCGATTTATGAATTTTTATATACGTAGAAGTTTTTACCTGCAAAGTATGTAGATACTAAAATACAAATACTAAAAGTTTCCATTAATTTCAAGTCCCATATCACATTATTTCTCGAAACCAAAAATTACGTTCAATAAGGGGGGGGGGGTAAACATATTTTGTTACTGATTGTTTTTATTATTCAACTTATATGCTAACTTTGGAATTGCTTATAAATTATTGCATAAACGCATGTGCTTTATTTCTTTTCTTTCGTTTCATTAGATCGCCCACTCACATGAGTTTTATAAACGAAAAGTTCAAAATAGACTCAGCTTTGTGAGACGCCTAGTAATTTGGTATGTTTTTGCTTTATAGTTTAACGCAATAAAGTACACATTAAAACAAATTCCATGGCCTATATTTGCTTTCTATTATATATTCCATATGATCTTATATGTTGTGTTATATTAACAATCATCTTATTATAATTGTATAGTCATAGTTATCTATTATTTTTATTTCACAATAAAATATAATAATTTCGTCTCTTTTCTATAGGTAGTATTTTTCAGAACTACTAAATCGATATTGCTTCATATCGTTCATATACAAAAATTTTGTCTGCAGTACTTAAAACATAAAAAAAATGTCGTCTCCCATACCAGAAATAGTACATCTCACACAACCAACAGCGCCTTCCGGTAAGTAGATAAAAATCCACACGTGGTAGAAAAATAGACTAAAAATTTGACAGTCTTATTTAATATTTATTTAATATGTAATTTAATAAAAATTATATTGACATTATTTGTGATTTGTAAAATTGTAGGTGGATGGTCCAACGTGAACATGACATGCCCACCATTGTTAGAGTCCCTTATTCACCTTGACTATCTTTTTGTGGACCAAAAGGTGGAAATACTTGAAGGTTTGTATCTGAGTCAAATTTGGCTCTTATTTATTTGAGTCTTATTTTTATGGCAAGATTGTTTTTGAGTTTAAAATCAAATTAAATTTAGTACATATATTAAATCATGCCATTGCTTTTTAGCTTTCACTGGTTGGGAGACTAGAAATAAATATAAAATTTTAAATGCAAGGGGGCAAATTCTGTACAACGTTACAGAAGAATCTGATGCTTGTACACGTTTGTGCTTAGGAAAAGTTCGACCATGCGATTTCATTGTCTTAGACGCAAACAACAGAGAAATGATCCGAATAAATAGACCCTTTACTTGCTGTTTATCGGTAAGAAAATAGAAATAACCTTTTTAAGTATTGATACTACTCTAAAACCCTTATTATAAACGTGTAAAAATATTGTATGAAAAAAATTAATAAGAAAAAAACAATATGAATAAATGAAAAGGAATAAGATATATGTTATACATCACAGGAAGTATCAGTGACATCAAATCAAATTTTGCTTGGATCAGTAACACAAAATTTTAATTTATGTCGACCTTCCTTCACAATTCATAACGAATTAGGTAATGCTGTTCTTCTTATAAAAGGGCCAGCATTCTTGTGTCAATGTAGCTGTGACGTTGAGTATGAGGTGAGAAAAAAATTTGTTTCAAAATACGAAGTAACCAATACAAAACTCCATTAACTAATTTGCTTTAAAAATATTTATAATATAGATTCGATCCTTGGACGACAAACATAAAATTGGGATGATAACGAAGAATTGGTCCGGTTTAGGTCGAGAATTATTCACTGATTCCGATAAATTTGGGGTACAATTTCCCATAGATCTCGACGTGAGGATGAAAGCGGTTCTTCTCGGTGCTTGCATTTTGATAGTGAGTATAAATATAATATATTATAAATATTATATTTATATATATATATATATATATATATATATATATAAGGATAAAGAAAAATAAGTTCTGGCCTCAAAATAAAATTTCGTCATTTTACTCGACAAATATAGCTAAATTAATTTTCGAAATAGAAGTATTATTGTATATAGAGCGAAAAAAATTTTTTTTTTAAATATTTTTTGCGAAATACCTATAAAACGAAGTGTTCAACATCGAACCTTAGAATTTAATGTTATTTTATCTAATTTTTCAGGATTTTCTATTCTACGAACATTAAAGCAGCACAGGTTTAGACACTCTTATTGTCAGTTTTCTTGACATACAGTAAACATTGAAATTTTTTATAATCCTTATAATTGTTTATACGGATCCCTGTAAAATCTCAGTTTTGTAAGTTCCAAAAAATCTTTTACAAGGTCTATGTCTTACCTAACTCATACCTAGGAACTGCATTTAGTTTTAAGCCTTGTATTTTTAATAAGAGTTCTAGTGAAAGTATGTGAATCGCACAACAAAATATTAATTATTTATAAGCAATAATATACTCTAAAGTTTTTTTGATATTTACTCATAAGGTTAAATGCGGCCAATATTTACAAAATAGATTAAACAATATTAGCATGACAAATAGTGAATACTATTTTATATTTTATACGTCTTCAATTGCTATTATATCTCTATAAAGATCTGCATAGAAATATACACTGTACCTAATTGCACAGTTTTAAATCTAATGATAATGAAATATTTATAATATTGCACAAAAATGTAATTCAAGTACTGCAAAGTATTAAACTCCTCTTTCACTGTTTTATACTTATATATACAAGAGACTTACGAAATTTTCTGTATAAGACATTTTTTAAGTGACGATTTAAAACTATGTTCAAATGTGTACATTTTTTAACTGAAAAAATTATATATGTCACGCTTTTCGATGCTTGAGCAATAAAGAGCTGTAATAATAATGAATTTAATCAATTTAATCTTATTAGTTATGCACTCTTATACACATTTCCGTGTATCTTGTTTAAATTTCCCGCCAAGATTTTATAATATGGTCGACTACCTCTTCCTCTTCCTCTTCGCCCACACTTTTACATATACGTAATACGTATTACGTATATGCATGCGTATATGTGTTCACATGGTATGTATGTATACATAGTTGATTAATGATTATATATAATATTTTGGCGTATACTATAGTGAATTTTCGAAAATCTAAATGATTGATTAATTAATCATTTAATTAATACTGAAGTGTTCTTTAATAGCATTTATAATTTTCAAAGAAACAATGAGAGCCGAGATTTTAAGGCTCTACAAAAATGTCTTGCGGTACGGAGAAGAATTAAAATATACGGATAAAAAATACTTTAAATCCCGAATTAGGGAAATTTTTAGGGAAAATAAAGAATTAAGTGACAAGAGTAGTATTGATTTCCAAATACAGGTAATTTTAATGAAGTATTAATGACATATGATGCTATTAGAAACCTAACCTCACTTTTTTATTGTAATTCTGAATTTCACTAAATTTCCCTGCTCTTATAATTCTTTAAATAATGTTTAATAAATCTAAAACCTTCCTTTTTTTATTTCAGAAAGGGCACGCTCTTTTGAAAAACAGGAGTGTAGTTTAGAAAATGTCTTCTAAACTTCCAAAACTTTTGCAGTATTTATCCCTGCAATATAATAGAATTCTTTACCAAACATCAATACAAAACTCGAGGAATGTTTCACATCCCCTTGATGATTTGCAGAAAAACGTATGTTTTATTCAGCATCGTTTCAAGTCTTATAAAAGGCACTTAGATCTCTCGAAAGTACCAATACTAAATGAAAATGAACTTGAAGAGCAATTTGTTCGAGGAAGTGGTCCAGGTGGCCAGGCGACAAACAAAACATCAAATTGTGTTGTTTTGAAGCACAAACCTACAGGTATAGTAGTAAAATGCCACGAAACTCGAAGTCAATTACAAAATCAGAAAATAGCTCGAGAAATCATGGTTACAAGATTAGACAATTTGCTGAATGGGGAAAATTCTATAGAAAATCAGAAGAAAATCTTAATGGAGAAAAGTTCCATGGAAAGGAAAAGAAGGCAGAAGAAAATGATGGAGTTGAAAAAATCATTTAAAGATCGAGAGGGGCTGACTTGAATTCCACTGTACTAAAAACAATTAATGTAAATTATTACTTTAATGTACAAGATATACATATTTGAATAATAAAGTATAATTATATTATTAAATTTGATCAATGGTTTTATACTACTTTATATATAGAATAAATGAAAGTTATCTTAGATTTTTGAATAATTAAATTCAGTCTTTATTTTTAAAAAACAGTCAAATAAATTTAAAAAATAAAAAAGGTAATGGACGGATTTTAATAACAAGAGTAAATATTATGGAAAATTCGTACTCTTTTTAATAATAATTTCTCTTTCGAACTCATGAGACTTACAGTATCCTTTGTTTCAAATAAAATATTTAGGTGCTTCCTTACATGGAATTTAAAATAGAATATTACATACAGTATGTGAACTCTAACAAAAGAAATGATTATTCTATTGTAAAACTGACTGCAGTCTTGCGTGTATAAAAAAAAATTCTAACAAAAAGAACGAAAATCGTGCGTTGTAACTCTTAATTTCACATAACTCTAAAATCTCATACGTCAAAGACTGTCTACTTTAAAAACCATGTATTATATGTATACAAAAAAAAATTCATTAGCACAACTCTGGCCGCCATCATATAGTTAATATAAAAACAAAGAAAAGTACAGAGTTCAAAGTACGCGAAGACCGCATCTAAAGAATGTACAGTTTATCGATTTTCGTTTATAACGCCTAATAAGTCTATAATTATACTCAATTATAATGATATAATAATTATAATATCACTAAACTATGGTGTCAGCGGTATTAAATACTAAAGATACACAAATACCATTTGTACACAATGTACATGAACGGACGATCCCGAATGAAACAGTCAGTCGGGGAGCAATTCATCGGAATTGGTCCGAACTCCGAGGTACACTTATTTCCTCTCAAATTCCTCAACTGGTTTTTAACCAACGACCAAAATGGCCTCTGCCGCTTTTAAACCTTTTCTTCGGGGGTTGACTTGATTTAGGGGAAGAACCGGAACTTCTTAACCTTCGATTGCTTGCTACCGCAACTGAAAGAATACTATGGTCCCTGTCGACTTGATCTTCGATCTTCATCACTCTTACAACGGGTCAACTCGCCGGTCGTGGCGCCAACAGATTTGCAAAATAGG
>CAJFCO010000030.1:4692231-4702743 GCA_904066015.1 Synergus gifuensis
GGGTCTGGGATAAAAAATATGAGTTACGTATTGTTTTGTTTTTGACCAAAACATTTTTTTTCGGAAATATATATATATATATCAGACCCAAATAATTCCGTCACATGACCGTCGACTCAACGTCCAATTTCATATGAAATATAAAAAATCATAAACATAAAATCATAATTCATAAAAACCAAAAAATTTTTATTTACTTGAAAATCTTCGGCAGTCATCATCTGATCAATATTCTTTGCGATTTCTTTTAGATCTTCATCAACATCAGATTTCTGTTTTGCTTCCTTCTTCGAAATGGGTTCCGATTTCACCTGAATTTCTTCCTCAACAATAGCACTCAAATTCGGCGAATGCTGTTGCTGCTCTCTCTTCCTAATAATAGTCGACATAATCGCTAGGGTCGATGCATGGCATCTCGGACTTTTCCTCGGCGATCGTCCAGCACCCGAACCTCTACCTCGACTCCTCCTCCTGCCATCACTCTTTTGAAGCCTTTTTAACAGAGTTTCATGGAAATTATCTATTTCATAAGGTAACAAAAAGGGCTTCTGAACATCGGAATCGCTAAAGTAATGCCAGAATTCCTCCCCTACATCCTGTCTTTGATAAGTTTGATACCAGGGTTCCGATCTCGGTATTGCTTCAAAAGAAAACTGCATTTTCTCAATCTCGGGCGAAGGCTTCGAAGGAAGAAATCTATCATTTGGATCCTCTTCATCGTTGCACTCCTCTTCATCCAACTTTTCGTTCCCCAAGTCATCAATTCCCGTCAAAGGTGCTTGATACCTCAACCGGCTTCCAGGGGTTTCAAACTTGTAATAATCCGCGTTATCCTTGATCAATGCTTCCGCCTGAGTTCGCCTCTTCTTCCTCGCTCGACCCACATTCCCAGAATCCTGAGAATCATCCATGACTTCCTGCTTCACCAATGTCGAGTTACAAGGCGAGCTGAGATCAATAGAATTTATCGTATCCTCTCGCTCACTCTCAGTATCTTTTGGCAAAACGCTGCTTTGGTCACCCTCGCTTGTCTCGCTGGAATCATCTCGTCTCGGTTCTCCGAACATAAAAGACTCGGCTTCATCACTAAGCAAAGAAAGTTCCGATTTTCGTACGCGCTTAAAACGTACCACAACTGGTTTTTCGCTTGAAGGACCTTCATCTTTTTTCACTTCTTCAACAACTTCTTTCACTACCTTTACTGGAAGATTCGAAGGCAAACTCGGCGGAATCGCACTCGACCTCAACTTGCTTCCGAGAACCTCGACTTTGTAGTAGGCTCGATTATCTTCTATCAATCTTTCTTCTACTGAGAGCCGCTGACGACCCCTACAACTTCTACCTCCTCTTCTAGCAAATCTGATACTTCTTGGCTTCTCATCTTTCGCAACTTTCGAATCTTTCAATTCTTTTTCTTCTTGACTCGGTGTCTTGAAACCCCGACACTCCTTCTCCTCTTCCTCATCGTTCGAACAAAGATCAATTCCATTGTTATCCTCTTTGCTCAAATACTTGCCCATTTCGCCGTTAAGATCTTTCACCGGAGAATCTTTGACCGATGCAGGTTTAACCGGAAAATCTTTCTTGACATTGTGGGATACATTCTCATTCGGCTCATGACCGTTTATCCTAGGACTCAAATCCTTCTTCCTTTTGCTATCAATTTCTGGAATATGATTGTTCTCCCTCTTGATAAAATTGTTCGATTCAGAGTGACCGTTGCTCTTGCGATGGCTCTTAAATACAGGCTCATTAAGATCTAATAATACCTTCTCATTGCACTCACTCACGTCTTTTATATTTTCATCTTCGGATTTATCCTCGGAGTCATCCTCTTCTATCCAAATTGTTCCCTTTGCGCGTTTTTTAATGGTAAAACCCTCAAATTTATCGTATAATTTTTCGCTACTCTTTTCAACTTCGTGCCAAGGTTTACCCTTGGATCTTAGTAAATGTCCACTTTCGTGTTTCGTGCGGGTTCGTAGATTGTGCGGGGAGTCCAGTTTCAAATTAAGATTCCTACGCGCACCATTGCACTGCACCATTTTGATCTCCTCTACACTGAAATTCTTTAAGTCTGCTTTTGGCGACTTCTCCACCTTCTCTGACAACACCGAGTTGCGAAGATTGTGATCGCCGTTTGGAAATAAGTTGCAGTCTTGTTTTACATCGTTTGAAGTGTTTAGCTTTAAAAAAGCCTCAACACTTGCACCGGTGCTTATGAGTGTATCCAAGGAGAGGAAATTGTCATCATTCTGGACAAAGTTTAGATGCTGATCACTCTGTACGTGATTTGTCAAATCTCTGTATTCAGAGCGGCAAATTTCGCAGTAACCAACAACCAGTTGTTCCGCCCTGCGAGCACGAGTTGCTGTGGCACGAGGCCTACGTGTCATTTCTTTGCCCTTTTCCTTGCCTGCTAAATTCGTAGCCTCCCAGTTTTCCTTAGTTTCTTTGCTTATAGAAGCTTCCTTCTTCTTGCGTGGCTTTGTACCAAAAGGACAGAAACCTGGTTCTCCGTCTAAGTTTATTCTTGGCCAAGACGGCAACTCGAAAAAGACAGGCCTCGTATCCCTGAAAAAGAGAAGAAAAAAAGAACATGTTATAAATCTCCTATTATAAAAAAAAGAGATTGCGATTATATCGAAAATAGATTCTCGCAATCTTGAAATTTGAAACAACATTCTTTCCGCCTATTGGTTGAATTTGTATGTGCCACCTGTACTTTAGAATCGAGATCAGAGCTGCCAACTGATTTAAAGGAATATTAAAAGAATTCATAAGAGTTTCAAGATTTTCGAGACATTTAAAAATATTTTTAAGTATTTCAAGTTATTTGAAATGGTAATAAAGAATTTCAACGGATTTCAAAAGAATTCCACAGAATTTCAAGAAATTTTAAGCAATTTTAAAGAATTTAAAGCTTGGAATGCTCACAATTAAAATCATCGGATCTCAAAATCATTCACAAATCAGATCATATCTTTCATGGCAAATATTCACCTGTGATAAGATTCAAACTTGATGAAAGGCGACTTCAAGACTTTGACCTTTAGATTCTTGGTTGGGGGTGGTTGTTTACTCTGCTTGAGGTTACTTGTATCCTTATGGGATAAGTAGATTTTATCCAACCACGCTTGAAGTTTCTCGGGGGCCCAAATGGGAATATTCCAGCTTTGAGCGTTTTTAAGTGGATCCACGGAACATTGTTGGGGCTGTATCAGAGCACGCTCCAACATTGCATCCGCTCGCGATTTCTGTATAAAAAGAAAAACAGGACTATTCGTTAGTAAATGGTAGTGAAAAAATGTGTATATTGTATAAGGATTGCCCAGAATTTGATTGAATTAACAGAGAAAAGTGAATCAATAAAAGGGAATGCACTCACAGTTCTTTGGGTAGGTTGACCCCGTAGATTCGTGGAGTTCGAAAGGGGACCATCAGCATTGAAGTAAGGTGTGGGGGGAGTCTGTGTTGGAGTTGGGACCTCTATGCTCCGAAGCGAGGGGGGTCCCCCGCTCCCTCCACTGGCATAACTCCATTTAGGTTTATCTGAATTTACCTGTCCTGACTTATCGATTCTATCACTGATCACAATATCGACGCTCCTTACTAAAAACACTTCAACCGTCTACAAAAAGAAAACAAAAGGAACAAAATTAGAAGTTTAAAATAAAATTATTATAGTAAATGGAGAAGCAACCAGGGAAACTAATTTTATAAATTTACAAATAACAGGGAGCTTAAATTTTAAAGTATTTTGAAACTGAAAAGATATAATTCAGAATCCTCAAAAATGAACAAAACACTTTCAAGATTTGAAAGCGGTTTACGAAAAATTTAAATAATAATTTAAATGTATTATCTCTGAAATTAAGACGTAAGAAAATAATTGTTTTATTGATGATGAAATTTCATTCTTGAAAAGATTGAAAATGTAAGAGTATTGAGGAAAATTTCAAAAAAATATTTTATGTACATGAAGATGCTACACTTCTTTAGAAAATCTCAGACAAGAAGTAGACTGAGGTCTGAGATTATCTAAAAGGATCAGGACTTTTAATTTACGTTATTGAAAAGCAAAGTTCTATCCAGAAATATTTAAAATTTCCTTGAAAACGATTTCACCTCTTATGGATTAGACAAATCTCGTAGACCAAATGCATACTCACAAGGTGTCAGCGAACTTTCATTTCTGAATTCCAGTTATACAAATATTTTAAACATTTAGATTTAAAACAATTTTTAATTTATCAAGGTTATCAAGGTACACTAAATTCTCGGTTTTCCGGAATCGCTAGATACTTTGAACTCAGCATAATCAAAACGATCAAAACAAATTCTTCACAATCCTCCCAACTTTCGGAACTTTCGTCACAGCGAAATTAACTAAAACTGAAACTGCAACAACTCTCGCAATCGCTTTCCATACTAAAAAATTAAATACGTTGCAAAAATATTTTGAGCAGTAACGAGTGCAAGAAATGTCTTGGCGAAAGTAGTCCATCGGTGCATTTGGAGTAGGTGGCGCATGCTTGCGGTTTAGTAATCAAAGCCACGTAACGTAGAATAAACCAACAACCGGAGAAACAAGAAAGAAAATTAATTCAAGGAAACACACGTGAGTGAAGAAAAAAACAGCGAGTCCTTTTAGATTCTCCTTCTCCTTGATAGAATGAAACAAGAATGCAAAGAACTAAACACCGGTGGGGAATCGGGGCGAAGGGAGTTTAAATTTAGTTTAAATTACGCTGACGCGGTCGAGGATTTTGTGATTTAGCAAGGTTAGCAAGAAAGGTGATCGAGTGCGCGAACTATTAAGATGGAGTTTTAACTCTAGGAATTATATTCCCAGAATCGTCGTCGGGTGACGATGATTGCTTCAGCCGCTTAACAATGGTCGTCGCATTGTTGTCCTGTGTTCTAATTATATACGCACACATACCCTTCGAAGATGCTTCGAATGTCGATCGAACCCCAGAGATAACACGTGGTGTCGACTTTAATAATTGAACACTGAGAGTCGGAAAAATGGAATTAAAAGCGGGCGTTGTCGAGACGAACTTACTCGAGGCTGGGAAGAGTCTGCGATGGCAGGCTACTGTCAAGCGTTCTCGAAACTCCAAAACATTTGCACAATACTCGCGATGATGATACTCGTCTTTCAAGTCGGTTAGGTTGATTTTTTGAAGTCACTAGACTTAACAAGAATTTTAGGGAACGGGGAAGAGCATTCGGGACAGGGAGAACATTTTTTTCACAACGAAAATCACGCAAATGAGAGCGAGACGCACGGAGCTCACGAAACTGTCACGTACAAAATGGCTATTCGCCGTTCACAGCTTACTTAGTAGGTCTCGAGGAGGCGCTGGGTTTTACCCACCTTTTCTCTATAGGGAAAATAAACTCGAGTTTGACTCGGGCCAGCAAATCGACGGACGGGAAAATCGTTTATCATTTCCCGAGAAGCGTTACCCTGGTTTTTAATTTTCCGAGATAAAAAAAATGGGTGGGAGCAATTGGGAGTTGTTAGTTAGATTTAAATATAATGTCAAGATGGCGCTCGATGTCTGTTGATTTTGTTTGTCAACACAAGCAAGTCAGTGGTTTTGGGAAATGTTTCCGGGTTTAGTGACCGAAATGAGACATTTAAGGGAATATTTCCAGTAGTTTGTTTTGGGTTATATTTTGAACTACAACGCGCGACAAACATTGCATGAACAATTAATAATATTAAAATACAAAAAAGATACATTATATGATTCCAGTTCGAAATCCAACACTTTTAGGCCCTTTAAATAAATATTTTTTCAATTTTAAAGTGAATTATAAAACCAATATAATATTGAATTACTTTAACTTGTTATCGATATACAGGCTTTAATCTTTAAATATAGATATATTTTTAACGAACGACTAATTCAAGATTCATATTTAAGTTTCAAAAATGTACCGAATATGAAAAAAATTAATAAATCCCAATTAAAAGAGCATTCGACTTACAAAATCTAAAAAACCTTTTTGAATATTGAAAATAAGATACTTGGTATAATTGGAAGCTTCTGACACCATTCGTGCGATGGCGTTGTTCCTTTCTCTAACAATCTCTAATTTATTTATCACAACCGGAAAACGTTCTACCATGACAAAAACCAGATTTCCCGACGATTTTACAGCTATTATATTTATGGAGTGTTTTCACATGATATGCGATGAAGTACGCGTGACTTTGGAATTTAGGGCGGAGCCCCCGCAGCGTAGCAACAGTGAGGCGAGTCTGGGCACAAATCTATAGTCCATTCTCCTTCCTTCGCCAAGAGTTGCGATTAAATTTAGCGAAATACTCTTGAGTTCACCAGTTGGACGTTCACCCCAAAGATCTCGTTGCGATTTTATATTGGCTTCCACAAATCCGATCAAATTCTCAAAAACGATGTGCTTCCAAAATAAAAATTTAAAAATTGTACAGTGATATATCTAGAAGTTATGACAATGGGAGTATAGCGGAAATGAGAAAAGGCGGGAATACTGGTTTGCCCTTTTTTTCGTTATATGCAAGATGCATTTTAGGAAAAAATCGATGACTTCAATTTAAGAAGAATTAAAACAAAATTCTAGCTTAAAAATCCTGATTAATATACTATTTACAAAATAAATCTTAAGCAATTGTTCAAAATTCATTTTAAAAAGAATAGAATAATCAAATGTCGAAGAGTATTTAAATATTCAAAACAAGTTGTGTTTTTCATACTTGCTTGAAAATTTATTTTTCAATTGATCACGTTTGAGTGTCGTTCAATATCATGTTTGTGTTGTTACTTTTTTTCATGTTGATATATTTAATCGGAGACTGCAAAAAAATACGTAATTCTGCTGAAAGAGAGTTATGACAATAGAATCCTTGTGAGATTAAAGTCTCAAAGAGCTCTGTATAATATGGAATGATTTGAAAACTTTGAATGATTCAATTCCATTTCAATTTTTGAGAAATGTTATTGTTTTTAATATTTTACTCACCCCTCCGTATTCTTTGATTTTTGCCTCTAGCTTGGCTGAAAGGGCATGATTCTTAATATCCAAATAAAAATTCTTTTTTTCCAGTAGCTTAGGCTTGGGAACTTGCTGCAATCGACTGACTGTAAAAAATAAATTTATAATCAGCATATAAATTTTTCAAAATAAAACATACAAATTTACCATTTCTCATCTAAAAATTTTATCATCAATATATTTGTTAATGTCAATTGTTTTCGGTGTAATTAATATTTTAAAACCAATTATATAACTTCCAGTTTTAACACAAACAATAATTACTCAAAATAAGTTAAATAAAATTAAATTCAGGAAAACTTTAGAAAATTTTAAACGACAATAACCTTTAAATTAAGGAATTTAAGTTTGAGATTTTCCCCATTGTTGGAGTTTCCAAACAGAACCGAACACAAAGCAATACAAAGAGACGATCATATTAACTTAAAAAGTTTGTGATGAAACAAAATAAGTATGTATGAGAAGGCGTGAAGGCTGTGACTATTTTTATACAGAGACGATTGCGTAAAAGTTTATTAAAAAGTGTGGATAACATACGAGAATTTCTGTCGGTTTCCTTGATTTCCTTAGTATTATTTTTCCTAGCTGGATGCTGTACCTTGGACGGCGATACCATCCCTATTTCTTCTCAATGAATTTTCCTCTCGATCCCAAACTTTCCATTCTACACTCTATGTATATCTACTATCGCACAACTAGAAAAGTATTTTTTAGTTATCATTACCAGCATCTCTGTCACCACTAACCAGTTGAAGTTAAAAAAAGCTAATCTTCGACTTCATTTTGTATAACGTAACGGTACATTACATACATATCACGAATTTTATGAATTTTCTCCATATCCATATATATACTCTGTGATCTCTGAACATAGTTGCGTTCTTCTTCTAATAAAAATACATAGGTTAGGTTAGGTTAGGATGTACAGTGCCGCTCTTAGCCTATGTAGCGCCCTGGAACAAAATCTCATGGCGCCCCATTCAAAACAAAAATGCCAATATTGTTTAGATTTTCAAAATTGTCCGTGAAAATAAAGCGATTTTATTTGATTTCAGAAAATTGCAAGGACTTTCAATAATTTTAAGAATTTGTAAATATGTAAGCTGGAATTGGTAAATAAGCTGAAATTGGCAGCAAATTAGATTACCTAATCACGTGATGAAATTCAAAATTACCAGTTACTACACATAACGGAAGAAATCGTTTCTGAAGACTTTTTCTGAGTGTTTCGGGTAAAATTAATAATTAAGGGCATGTGTTACTTAATTATGTAAAATTACATTACAATAAAGTATATTCATAAAAACTTTTTCCACACTTTACTTCTAAATTTACTTAATTATGAACATTTTTGTGCAATTCAAAATTATTATTTATTTTAATTACGACAATTCTATTTATCATCACTTTTAAATCCCGCGCCATTTGTTGTGTTATAAAATTTGGTGGCAATTCATACTTCCTGTGCAACCAAGCAGAATTTGACTTTCGTAGTATATTATGTACATATCGATTGCTGATTGGCTGAAATGGTTAAATTCTTGGAAATTTGAAAATTTTCTGAAAATACGTTGGAATAGAATTCGTCTTCGATCATCGCTAATGCTGTGAATGTTAGAGGTCATATTCGTAATATTGATTAACATTCTGAGACTTGAGAGTGCGCCGACAGGATAAACAATTTTTTACCTTTGTGATTATTAGTTTATTTGACTTGTCCATGTTCAACAGACAATGGAGACAATGTAATTCGGTCGCGACTTTGTGCTGTTACTATTTCAACGGCAATCGTCTCAAAATCATATTTATAGTCGATGTTTATAGGAATTTCGTGTCGAATTGTTTGTTAAGACTATTACAAATTAGATTCGCGAAGTAATTGATTAACCAAGTGATAACAAAATGTGTGATTAAGTATGTAATGAAATTGAATTCTATCACATGTAGGTTATGTTTGCTAGTGAGTATTACATATATATAGTACGTTGAGTGCAACCAAACAAAATTTGACTTCTGTAGTCTTGAAGAGAGTATATATCGGTTGCTGATTGGCTCAAATGGTTAAATTCTTGAAAGAAGAATGTTTGAAAATTTTCTGAAAATACGTTGGAATGAATGTTCTCGATGTTCTCGTTGATCGCTAGTGTTGTGCGTGCTGTGAATCTCGGAGGTCACATTCGTAATATTTATGTGTTTACATTTTGGGACTTGAGAGTACATCAACATGCTGAACAATGCTTTGTTGTGATGATTAGGTAATTTGACTTGTGCGTGTTAATAAGTAGACAATTGCTAGTATAGTGTTCGTGATTCTTGGAAGTCAACGCTCGCAATGTTTCTAGGATTTGGGAGAGTGGCGACAGAAATAAACAGTCGTTCGGGTTGGTGATGATTAGGTGAATCCCTAGTATAGTATTCTTAAACTTTGGAAGTCGACGCTCGCAATGTTTATTTACATTCTAGGATTTTGGAGTGCGTCGATAATATAAGCAATCGTTCACATTTTTGTGAATTGTGATCATTAGGTCATTTGACTTGTGTGTGTTCAATGTAATTCAGTCCCAACGTTTGTGGGAATTTCGTGTCGAATTGATTATATTATAATAATGTTAAAAACTAGATTCGACAAATATTTAGTTTATGAAGTAGTGATAAAATGTATGGCAAAGTAAGTATCATCTTGCTTTTTTAAGTAAAGTGCTTCAGAAGAACGACTGTATCAGAATCGAGCACCAAACAGAGTGGTAAGTTTATAATATTTTTTGGTGCAATATTAAAATTTATGTCTAGGTTATTAAACACCTGATATCTGAAAAATTTCTTTCAATCATATAACCTGGAGAATGTTATTGTATTACTTTATTTATAATATTTTATCTTTTTTAGGTGCACTATTTTAACAAATCGATTAATGGACAATGAATTAGTATGGGGTCTAGAGCGATTCCCAGATGAAGCAGTTTCACGTTCAGATCGATATCACTACGAAGAAGATCTATTGAATTCATGATCAAGTAATGTTGAAGCTGGTCAACAAAGGTTGCCGGTAGGTTTTCACAATTTTTGTGCGAATATGTTTCCATAACTTCCTATTTTAATTCCCAGTTTTTCAGTGTACAATATTTTTTATCTTATTTCAGTATTGGCACATAGGAAAACAAAGTCTAGAGCGTTTACCACGTGAAGCAGTTTCACGTTCAGATAGATATTGCTACGAAGAAGATCTATTGAATTCATGATCAAGTAGTGTTGAAGCTGGTCAACAAAGGTTGCCGGTAGGTTTTCACTATTTTTGTGCGAATATGTTTCCATAACTTCCTATTTTAATTCCCAGTTTTTCAGTGTACAATATTTTTTATCTTATTTCAGTATTGGCACATAGGAAAACAAAGTCTAGAGCGTTTACTAGGTGAAGCAGTTTCACGTTCAGATAGATATTGCTACGAAGAAGATCTATTGAAT
>CAJFCO010000030.1:4702753-4723009 GCA_904066015.1 Synergus gifuensis
ACATGATTAAGTAGTGTTGATGCTCGTCAACAAAGGTTGCCGGTAGATTTTCACATTTTTTGTGCGAATGTTTCCATAACTTCCTATTTTAATTCCCAGTTTTTCATTGTACAATATTTTTTATCTTATTTCAATATTGGCACATATGAAAACAAAGTTCAGTGATAAAAGATTTTGTCTCCAAATCAAACTTTAAAACCAAATGCATAGAAAAAATTGCAAGGATGTCTGGTTAACGACATTTAAGAAACAGAAAGTGTACAACTTTAACTTTATCTCGTTGCAAACCAGGTAAAATTGTGTTTTTCATATTATATAATTTATATTACTAATTAATTTAATGTTGCTGAGATTTTCTAACCCAAAAATTGATTTACGATATGATTCAAATTCTGTGCGGATGATTCTCATTATATATAAGGGTGTTTGATCCAAATTCAAACCTCAAAATTTAATTTTCCATTTTACTGAATATTTTACTGTTAATATTTTTACGTAAAACGAGGAATTTAAATTATCCAAAAAATTATGTTTCTGAATTTTTCACCCTTAAAAACATAATATTTGAAATAATTGAATTTTCTTTAGATCCATTAATGTTCCAATTTGATTTTTGTTTGTGCATTCTTCTCGTTAAATCTAATTTTACTGACAAAGTCATAGGTTGTATTTAGTATTATAATATTACAAGAGTTATACGTAATTCTTTTATATTTTCAGATAAATCTCGCAGAGTGAAAAATTCAGTATTTTTCCGAGTAACGAGAACTATGAAAGGATTTTAAATTTCATGAGTATTTTTATTTTAAAAATAAGCACCTAGGACATGCTGGTAATTATTAACTGTTTTCACAATTCTTACAACCCTAAATTTCGAGTTCTATTTCCAAAATCAAAGCTAAACAATGTTGCGATAACAATTTTTGTAAAACATTATTTATATGCAGCATTTAAATCAAATTTGAGAAAAATTAGTGGGACACCAAAATAACTTAATTATCATTTCAAATACTCTTATATTTATTGACTCACAAGTCGTACAGTTCTAAAATCATTGAAGTATTAAAACTTTGTTTCAATTTCATATTTCTAATTTTCATTTTTACCTACAAAAATTTATTTTGTATCTATTTTTATCCCTTTTGTTGCATTTTTAAAAACATTCAATCAATCTCTGGTTTCCTTTATTTTGGATTGTTACAATTTATAAAGTACTCTGTTGCGCTAATTTTCTTAGGGTTTCCTCCCTTTTCTTTCCTTTATGTGAAAATTTTAACGTAAATTTGTAACTTCACAAGTAATTGTTAAGCAATATTTATGTTGTGCCTAAAATTTTATTTAAAGCTTTGTTTCAAGTATAATATGAGATTTCTGGATATTATAGAAGTTTTTAATACTTCTATTCTTTTATTGCCAAGTCTTACAATAAATAAGTTATAAAATATATCATCTATCTGTATAATTTATTTTTTAAATGTAGTTGTACAAAAGTAATCTTTCAATTAAAATTGCTTATCGTTTTCAGATAGAATTTTCTTAAGACGAGGGATTGTTTCGAGGAAGATGAATTCTATCGAGGACGATGAATTCTATCAAGGACGACGGATTCTATCAAGGAGGATGGATCGTATCCAGAGCGAAGGATTTTACCCAGGACGAGAATGTTGGAAAGGAATAAAATCACAAATCATCTGATCGAGGGAATTCAAGATCTATTATCTACCACTCGTACTGTTCAGAATCGCGACTTGCGAGTGTGTAGAGGGTGAGTGAGATTTTAGTCCCTCTTCTCTTCATCATGTTGGGAACGAAAGGTTAGAAACCAACACGAAGAGAGGTTGTAATTATTCAATCGTACAATCTCATAGTGACCGCTGGTGAGAATCAGCGAGTGGACAAAATGTTTACATTTTTTTAGAATAGGCTCGTTCTTTTCTTGGACACTCTTTTCCTTGTATACTTTTAAATTGTTTTCACAGTAAGATTACAAATAGTAATCTTATTTTGTGATTTTCCATCTTTAGTAGCTTGAAAATAACTTGTTTGATTATAAATCAAAATCGAGATACCAAGAAAATAGAGGATAATTGTCGTTTCAAAGGAAGTTAAATACGATTGATGTTGCTAATAATTTTCCTTAGTCGCGCTTTTTCTTTGAAACGATGAAATCCTGAGCATACAATTTTTGAAATTTTTTTTTTAACTAAATTGATATATTTTTTTGAGTAATATCAGATTTGTTTTTCCTTAAAGTTAAGTTAATTGTTAATTTTAAAGTAGTGATGATTTTTCAGTAAATTCAATGCATTATTAAAGCTTGCAATTCTTAATTTTTTTATGCATTTTAAATTTTAATTCATAGTTTATTTGGTTTATCTTTCAAAATATCAAGGTGTCTAGCAGCGACCTTGAAAACTCTTGAATGATGAAAATCTCTTTAATATTTTTTTAACAAGAATATGAAAAGTAGAACTATTTCAAATATAAATAGTAAAGAAATCTTAATAGAATATCTTAATAGTATCTTAATAATAATCTAAATCCTTAATCGAACAGTTACAATAATTACAACTTTAACAATTGGGAGCCTCAACATTTTATTGGAAAATCAAAGTATCTTTAAGCACTCACATAAATTTATTGTAGCTGAACAGCGTGTGGCCTCTACAATTTGTGATTATGAATTCGGTTAATGATTAATTGAGCATTTAAAATATATATATCTCAATCTATTAATCCTTATTGCCCAAATTATTCGTAAAATAAGAGGGGAACGGAATATTTTCAATTAATTAGAAGAATTAATTGGGAATTTAGATTTGAGTATTTTTTAACGGAAAATATGATTTAAATTCGAATCACTTTTTGTTTGGCAAGCTGCTGCACCAATACTCTAATTAATTACTATCATTATTTGTATTTAAGATACTAAAAACATTGTTACAATTTATAAAGTTAATTTTTTAAACTGGAAAAGCTAGAAAGGACCTGAAAAGGACCTTTTCCTTATAAAAAATCGCTAGACACCCTGTTATTTAATTAAAATATCTATCTATATAAAAAAACCTATCTGAAAAACTTAGCACAGGATGTTACTAATGGTTTAACCTATGGAAATGTTTGCGTACACCGTTTTGTTTTTTAATCAAGTAAGGCACAAAATGTGTGTGTGTGTATTTGTGTATTTGTGTTTTACTTGAAAATTTCAAATAATTTTCTCTTTTTTTCAAGTATTTCCATAATTCAAATAATAACCCTGTTATTTAACAAAATTTATTTGCTTAAATTTAAAATGAAAATTTAATTTAAATTTAACTTTCTGCTCTGATTGAAACGGTGTATGATTTCAGGGTTGAAGCTGGTATGTGTGTGCCCTAACGTGGCCTAATAAGCTCAGGTGTCGGATGCGTCTCGGGACGTAATCCCTAGGTATAGGTTCTTTTGCACCTGGGTGGTGTGGATGAGAATCGTGGAGTGTGTGTGTTGGTGTGATTGTTGTTTTGAATTTTTAAATATAGCTAGGAATAGGTAAGTCATTTTTCTGGAATGAATGTTTAATTTTAAGCAGGTAGTATCAGGGTGAAATATTTCGTTTACTATTTTGCCCTGGATTAAAGTGGTATTCGTTCAGGATTCAATGTTATAAGTTGAACAGATTATTCTTAAACTTATAAAATTGTTCACCTGATATGAATATGTCTAGTGTAATATGTAGATATATCGTTGATAATTATTAATTATCAAATATGTCAAATATTGGACCATCTTTGATGGACGGATATTTAATATTTATTTATATTTCCACGCTAGTCACTATGATGATTGTAATTTTCTTCTTTCTTTTTCTTCTTCTTGTGTGATGTCTTTTGTTTCAGAATTTATTATTATTGACTTTTGGCTACTGTTACGTTAAATGACATTAATTTTTTGATCATTTTTCTTCTTATAGGCATACAGTTCAATCTATATATTTTTGCTTGTTTCAGATTTATTAATTAATTGTTACTTTTCTTACAGACTTTTAAATATCTTTTGACAAATTAAATTTGTTGTTTCGGGAACATTTTAAAAATTTTAATTGCCTTTGTTTAGACTTGTTTTTTGAGTGTTTGATTGTGATTGATTTATTGTTACAGATAAGTATAGTTATCATTATTATAATTATCGCTATGAATTTTCAAATAATTAAAAAGTAATACTGATAATTTTATTTTTAGGATGTAAACAGATAATTATCATTATTATTTTAGAATAATATATAAAAAGTAAAATAAATTTGCAACACTCATATTATTTATCTTTTCAAATATTAATTTTTAAATATTTTTTTAGGTGGAGATCAGACAAACCAGGTCAGATATCGAACATAATTTAGTATTCTTTATCGTTTATTTATTGTTATTTTTTCTTCAAGAGAACATGAATTCTTAAATTTTGTGATGTATATTTTTTGTTGCTGGTCATCTGGTCATCCCATATGCTTTAGAAACTCTTTCTAATAAGGTGTGTTATATATTTATTTTAAAGTTTTTAGTATAAATTTAGTCTTGCTAATTTTTTATGAATATTTTTCTTTCAACTATCTTTGAAAAATATTAGAATAAGGAATTTTTCAATATAGAAATCCTTTGCAAAAATTATTTTCCCCCCTATGTTTCATTATTTTTTCTTTCATTTTGGGAACCTATTCTTTTCTTTTTTTATTTTTTCTTTTCTGTTATTTTTTTTGATTTTCCACTTTCCTCTGCTGATTTTTTAGATATCGGTTGAAGTTCACATGTTGAGTGAATATCAAGTTTCTGTTTGTTTTTCTTTTAGATTATTAATTATAAACCATAGATAATGTTAGTTCTTAATAAATAATAAAGAAATAAATATAGTAGAACCTCCGTCATTTCACTATTTTAAGGGAAGTGATGAAAAGATGAAGATTTAACTCTGTATTTACATACGTAGCAATAAGTAATGGCGGTTTTTTTTGAATATCTGAATAAATACTCTCATACTAGTGATGGGAGCACAAGATGAAGGGAAGATGAAATGATGGAGCCTCTACTGCACATCAAAAATTTGAACAATTGATATTAAGTCATTTTAACAACTTTTACGAGATTTCAAGGGATATTATGAAATTTGAAGAGACATTCAAATAATAATCAGATCAAACAATATACTAACTACGGAAATCAAATCACTATCATTTCTCAAAATCATTTCCAACTAAAATACGTATAATTTCCTTCAAAAAGAAAATTTACAATAAAATCCTCTGTTTAAAAAAAATCTTATTAATCCCAAATTATACTTTTCTTTCGATTTGTCATCAAAAATAAATTAAGACCCGAAATAAATGCGCGCGCAGAAATCAATGTGAAATTTTCAAAGCATGCGCTGGATGTTCTGTTTGGAAGGAACTGCACTCGATGCTCCCTTGCAATTTGCTGGGTCGGGTGAAATAAATTTGTGTTAAATATTCGAATATAATCAGAAAACATTGTGCTGATAAGCGCGATTGATCGGGACGCGAATAAAAAGTCTCGAGCGCTAGATGCGTTTAATTTTTCACTTCGAAATGAAGTAATTTGGTGACAATTTTTAAAATAATATAAGTGTAATAAATAAAAATAGTGAATAGGGAGAGTCCGGGACTTTACAGTCTCAACATGGATGAAAATTTGAGTCGAGGCTATGTGCAACTTGGAAAGGCGAGGGGCATGAATGAATTAAAAATAAATGATGGATTTACTCATCTTTCGCCGCCTGTCGACAAGTGCAATTTTATTTACTTTGCACTTGTACTTGCCGGTGTTGGATTTCTCATGCCGTATAATAGGTGATTTTTCACATTTAACTGACTGTTTATTATTTTTAAATTTATTTATCAAAATTTACTTTATAGAACATTTGAATAGAAGATTTTACTTTGGTAGAGAGTAAATTTCTATGGAATGGATCAGAGCTTTATTGCATTTAAAGAAAAGTTTATACGATGGCAATATAGGTTCTTAAAATAAATAATACATTGGGTCATATAAATTTTTTTGATGCCTGTAATGAGAAATAAGTTCAATCTACACGGATATGTGTAACATAGAGTGGCTAATTTAATTATCACAAGAAAGCTGATTTATTTGATAAAACAGAATAAATAGAACATTTATTGATTTACTACTTATTTATTTACTTATGTATTTGTAAAATTTTTGGGAATAACGATTCGTTTCTTTCGGTTTCTCTAAATACTTTTCTATACTATTATTTCGAAATATTGTCTTCTAAACCACTACTGTATTTTAAAAAATCTTATAAGATATCATTTGTCTTTCAACGATTTTTAGAAATCGGAAAAATGAAAAAAGAATTGAATGAGTTTTAAGAATTACAAAAAATTTCAAGGGATTTCAAAATGAAAATTATTTCGAGTTATTTAAAGGAGAATTTAGGATTAATTTTCTAGGATAAAAAAATTTATTATTATTGCTATAGTTTTGTGAATAATATGTCATCTTTCAAATTTAGCTTTGTCATCGCCGTGGATTATTTCCAAGCGAGGTATCCTGGAACGACAGTAATATTCGACATGTCTGTCGTCTATATTACTATGGCATTCTTTGCAGTCTTCGCGAATAATATTCTCGTTGAGACCTTGTCCCTGAATACAAGGATAACATTTGGTAATAAATTTATGTTTTATTTAAAAATATTTTTATGAAGAGTATTACGAATTTTTAAAATTAAAAATACAAATTCACTGAAATATTTTATAGAACCTAAAATAAAAACTACTGTTTTTTATAAATTAGATATATAAATATTCATAAATAGTGCTTATAAATTTTAAGGATGAATTTGAACACTTAATAGATAACTATATATTCATGAAGTCGTTTCTGTAACGTAAAGTAATCTTTATGTAAATTTCAGGGTACTTGGTGTCTTTCGTGACACTGAATTTCGTGGTTATCTGTGAAATCTGGTGGGAACTTTTTGGGGTTGCGACCTCATATAATATCAATTTAATAGCTGTGGCTGTAGTTTCTCTAGGTTGTACAGGTATAGAGAATAATTTTCAATTATTACAAATGCATTGGATAAAATTGATAACAATTTTTAAGCAATATTCTCTTTTTGACAAATAATGATTAATTTCTATTTTTAGTACAACAATCGAGTTTTTACGGATATACATCGATGCTCCCTAGTCGCTATACTCAAGCAGTTATGGCTGGAGAAAGTAAGTAGTTTTTTATAATTTTTTTATTTTACATATAATCTTAAAAAAAGCGTTAACCACTTTTTAAATTTTTTTAGGTGCCGCTGGTTTTTGGGTATCTGTAAATCGGATATTAACCAAATCTATGGTGGACGATGAACGTGGAAACACATCAATGTTTTTCGTTCTCTCAATTTTAACGATCGTTATGTGCTTCGTACTTCATCAACTGGTTCGAAAAACTGAATTTGTGCAATTCTATATCACTCTTTGCCAGGAGAGGAATAGAATCACCCTGGAACCAACTGAAGATGTTGGTTTAGTACGTTTTTATTCTGAATTGAAAATTGAGCAATCATTGTTTCTTCTTTCGGATGAAATTACAACTAATACATTTTTTAAAATTAAATTTCAGATGGATCCTTTGGATCAAGTTGGGGATCCGATGAGGGGACAGTACGGAGTCTTGAAATTGCAAACTAGTCCCCTGGGAAATGACTCAGCCGGTGGAAGTGTTGATCTAGCAAATGGTAAATACTTCATTAATATAAATTAAACGAAAAAAATATATTAAGATTATTACTTATTTTCTTATTTATGTACAGGACAATATTCTGCGTTTTCATTCAGTAATCCAGTTTATGAACCCAGTGCTCAATCAGGAAATCCTCCTGGAAGTGCTGGTCCAACGTACAAAGTTGAGGATGTAGTTGTAATGAGAGGAACTTACAGCAGCAGTCAAACTAGTAAACCTTGGTCTGGAATAAAAAGTGGGTAAAAAAAAAAATTATTTTATCAATAAGGAACAATGATTGAAAATAAATCTTCAATTATTTTATAGGGGGACTTCTCGCAAGATTGGAAGTAGCAAAACTGATTTTTCCGTACATGGCAAGCATTGGAGTGGCTTATTTTGTGACCTTATGTTTGTATCCAGGAATAGTGTCTGAGATTATTTCCTGCAAATTTGAATCTTGGATGCCGGTTATTTTAATGGCGGCATTTAATGCTGCAGATCTAATGGGCAAGGTATTATCAACTTCAATTAATTAGGAACAATTAGTACAATTAACATAAATCAGTAGTTACATCCATTGTTGATAAGTCAATGCATCTCTATAAAATTAACAGTAGTTGCGGACAATGTTGGTCAGACAATCGAATTAATTTTTAACAAATCATAAATAATGTGAGTAAGTATTTATTTGAAACTAGCAGAAATTTACTCAACGTTGCCTGGGATTTTAAAAGTATTTTAAGGAATTTCATAGAGACTTTAAAGGATTTCGGGAGATTTTAAGGGATTATATAATGTTTTAATTTTCAGATGCTGGCCTCAATTCCTTATGAATGGACACGAACTCAATTACTGTACTTTTCAGTCGCAAGGGCAATTTTGATACCCCTTTTCCTGTTATGCGCGATACCAAGACAATCACCAATATTGGCTGGAGAAGGATATCCTCTATTATTTTCTCTCTTACTTGGCCTTACAAATGGCATTGTTGGAAGTGTTCCGATGATACAGGCTCCTAGTAAAGTTCCCGAAGAACATAGAGAACTTACAGGTATTTAAACACATATTGAATTACATACTTGTGTTTAAATATAATTTATTTTTAATTGTTAGAAAATAATTGTTGTTATTATAATAGAAAGGAACTAAGCAAAAGTACCTACAAAATAAATACCAAATACACAAATTAATGATTAAATTCGGAAATTTAAAATTGGAGGGAATTTATTCACTCGTTATTTTTATAATTCGTTAATCGCATAATTTGGAAATTATATTTGTAATTCGATATTTTCATTTTTATTCAATTTGTGTATTCGGTGTTTATTTTTTCGATATTTTTGGTAAATCCTGATAGAAATGTATATATGCATATTTAAAACAAAATGATTTAGGGAACATCATGACACTTTCCTACACAACTGGACTCACAGTGGGATCTCTCTTAGCTTACATGTTGGATGCATGTTTGGGTCCTCCAATCCAGGCAAAGCAAATTTGCCCCAAGCCAAGAAAAACAATCGCCACGGTTGGTAATGTTACTTTGAATATCTTAACAAATGCAGTTTCCTCGACAGTTTCCAGTATCGAAAAAATCACGAGGCTTCCAAAAATAAAAGGTACAGCAGCTACTTTAACCACCGTCCTAACGACATCATTGGCTCTCAACAGTACCAATGTTTTAAATAACGGGATCACTGATTTATCAACAACTGCATTACCAAAAATTATTGCAAATGCTACTGCTACTATCAGTAACACAATCCTTCATTAATTTTATTATTTATATTCAAGTATTTTATAAATTAAACCATTTGTTTCTATGAAACATCAAGTTTTTAAAAAGATGACATTTTCTTCTGTTTTGGGCGCTTCTCTGCATTTGGGTTTCGTGTATATGTATAAACTTTGCTTTTTTCTCAAAATATTTCAAAAAAGTTACAGTTACAGTTAGAAATTCTAAATCTACTGTTACATTAATGATTTTTTAGAGAGGAATTTTATTATTTACTATTAATTAATTCATTTGAGATTTATTTTGGATTTTGCGGAACTACTAAAAAGTACCGAAAAAATAAATACCAAATATACAACGTGAAGAAAAATACAAACAACGAATTATTAAATTTCCACAAAGTTTTTAATTTCCGAAACTTGAATTTGATAATAGTTTTTTATTTAAAATAATTAAATTAATAGTTAGGTGAATTAATGATTAAATACTTCAAAGCTTTTTCAAGTACATCGGGTTCATTAAAATAGTAGGTTAATTAATTATTTTAATTAAAATGAATGTTCGGCTTTAAATTTCGGAAATTTTAAAATCCAGGCATATATAATTTGATATTTTTATTTTTCGTCAATTTGTGTATTCGGTATTTATTTTTTCGTTCTTTTTGGTATTGCTGAAACTAATTCAGTGGTAAATAAACCCTATAGAAAATTTAATTTTAAAAGCATTGCTCAACAATTTTTATTTATGGAATACCTTAAGGGAATAGTAGAATTTTTATTTAAAATGCGAAAAATTGATTTAATATCATTTATTAGGTACTCATTTCCTCTCAAATATTCTATAAAAAATTTATCTTATCAACCTTGAATGAAAATGAAGATTGAGTTGCTTGGAGATTATTAATTATTAATTAATAAAAAGGAATAAATGAAACTAGCTGTGAATTTAATCTCGGGTTTTTATCTTTGCTTGTATTTATAATTGTTTAGTGATCATTTGATGATCTCTTTACTTCCTCATTATGATTAAATGGTAAAAGTATTTGCTTCCTCTTGGAGGAAGCAACAATACTTTTCTTTACGTCAGCTTTGAATTATGATAATTTAAAAAGTTATATTTCTAAACTCAATTTTACGAAAATCATAAAATTACTTAAAAGATACAAAATTCAATATTTGGATAAACTCCTCTGATAGAATCAATATGGAATAAGTCTGCCTTTCATCACTTCTTCTTTGAGGAAGCAAAATGCGAAAAAGGAAGCCTTTTAGTTAAGTTGTTTATCATCTATAGATTACTCAGAGAATATTGAGTTGAATATTGTTAATTGTAATGGATAATGGGGACTGCTTGATTGTAATTAAAAATAATTAAAAATCAGACACTCCCTATTTTTTATCCTATTGTTGGACGTTCGTTGAAATTTGCTGTCTTTATTCGTGTATTTGGTATTTTTAATTAGTCCCAGTATTCGTTATCATTTGCAAAAGTAAACAAAGAAGATTTGCGAAATAATTTCTTATTTGTAAACTATTTTATTTATTTTTCTATCACTGGTACATTAAACAAACATATATAAATCATCAATTCTTTTTCTGTTTTATAGTTTCATCTTAAAAAATCAGAATTTTCAAATCACTTTGTAGATACATAATCATAAATCAAATTTCACTTTTTAGAAGGACATATCTCTTGTGTGTATAGAAGGACATAATCAAATTTTGTATCGATAGAACATTTTAATAGGAAGAGAGAATTTGCACGAAATAATTTTCGTTCATAAATAATTTTAATAATAGTTGCTCTCTCAATTATAAATCTTCATTTCAACATATTGCGACTATTTGTTAAAAATATTTTACGTTTCAATTAATCTTCTTGGTAAAAAACAGTGGCCATGCCACGCTGAAAGCACCAGTTCTCGTTGAATAACTGAAGTTAAGCAGCGTTGGGTGTGGTCAGTACTTGGATGGGGTGACCACTTGAGTGTACCGTGTGCTGTTGTCATTTACGTTACGTTACTTGTTCATGGCAATATGTACAACGCTTTAGAAGCAAGCACAAGCCAATGTAACATACCATACATTCGAATTTACATACTACAGAAAATGTAAATTCAAACAAATAGATTTTTCAATTGACTTTTTGAATTTGATTCCTCTTTACATCTCCAATAAATATATTTTTTCTTGACCCTACAAACTCGGAAAATGATTAAAAAAAAAAGACTGAGACATGTGCGGAGTGAAATTTTTCTTAAAAAAAAAATAATAATAATAATAAAATTTCTAGGAAAATAACAACTAAATTGAGTTTTGACAAATGAATTTTTATTTCTAATACATAGTAATAATATTAATTTGGAAATAAACAGATTCGAAAGACTTAAAATCATGTAAGTAAATTATTAAATTTGTTAGGAAATCATTTTTGTTTGATTCGATCAGATTTTTTTCTTTGCATGTGATGAGATTTTATAAGATACCACAAAATAGTAAGGGGACACTATAAGAATAGAGAGGGTAGTTAATTAAAGTAAATGAGCTATTGAAACCCAATTTAAGGACAAATAATAACTAAACGATACCTATATGTGTAAGTAAAATTAATTAAAAGGCGAGTCGTTTGAATGTAGAAGATATGTTTTCTCGAGGTTGTGCTTAGAGAGAAAAAAAGGAAGAAACGATGGAAAAATTATTTTGTTGTACATTATATTTTTCATCGTAAGGCCCTACTTCCGAACATTGTATTAGGCGAGTGCGATACAGGTTTCCTGTTGAAAGAGAGAACCGCTTATTATAAAAATATTAATCGGCTTTCTCGATCTGTAATTAATTAATTTCGAAACCACAACGATCTCTCTCGTATCGCATTTATCGATATGTACAAATATTAATAAATACATATATATTATATTATCTTATTATTCTTATCCAACTATATTTTTGTACCCTATAACTACCGCGCTCAAGAGAAACTTTTAATGAAAAGTCATCGTTGTTTTAAAATTTTATAACTCTAATTAATTTTCTTCTTAATTTTGATTCACTGTTTCAGAAAAAGTTTCCTCTTCATAAATAGATTTCAATTCAAATTCAACTAGGCGTAATCTACAATCAAATTGGCAAACCAAACGCGCCCGCAACGAATCTAATTCGCCTTTTCGTTGTAGACTGGTCCATTCGTTTCTGGAAAAATATTTCTAATATGTTAATTTTTTAGGAGAATAAAAAAATAAAACTAGGTTTTAAAATTAAAGACATTTAATGTTATTTTCGGAACTTTTGTAGGAATAATAATTAATCAGAACATGTATATATTTCTTTTGGACCAGTCTTTTCCTTTGTACTAATAATAAGCGATGGCCTTTAAAAATTTGAAAAACTTTACCCCAATGGTTTTGTTAAAAAGGCAATGATTTTAGGAATGAGATTGAAAGATTTTTAAGGGCCACTTCTTATTTCTTGCAATTGTTTTGACACTTGTTAGTTCCTAAATTTGATTATGCTCTTTTTTGAATACTGTTAAAATGCATTATGCATTTTCTACGTGATTCCGACGAGTTTAGGGTCGCTTTTTCTACTTTCGAAGCACTTTGGTGAATTTCTTCGCCATTGGTTCTCATATTTATGAATGACTCGATTTCCAGACCATGGGAATCAGAATTAGGGTGTTTCTGAAATCGATTATCACCCTTTATCACAGTTCGACTTATGTCCTTTGATGCACCGATTTTCGTAACGATATTGTTATCATTAATTTGTCTAGAAGGGTCATTTAAGGTACTTTGCAGCCCAATCAGTCCGACCGTGAAGTCCACCACTCGGTCTCGTGTTTATCATTCCACCGAATAAATTTGATTGAAGATTTTTGTTCACTGGCTCTGAAAACCAAATTTTTCTTGTTTAAATCTTATATTAGTACATTGATTCAAATTATATTAATGAACATATAAAGAGTGAATGAAGAACTTTGGAATTTGGTGGGCTAATTATGTTTTATAAAATTTTTTAAAATACGTAAGAAACATGTGAACTAGTAGTTATAGATCATAATAGACAGACATTCGTGTAGATAAAACAAACAGTAGTTTTTTTTTCAAGTAATTTCAAAATATAATCAATTTTTTTAATTCTTTAAAATCTTTAAATCTGGAAATCTTTTGAAATTTGTTTAAATCTCTTGAAATTTCTTGAAATAGAAATAAAATAGAAGATACAGCAAGTATTAGTCAGCAAGGGCATGTAATAAAAATTTAAACGTCCATAAAAATTTCAATAGTTGCAGAAAGTGTTGTCCAGACAGAAATGTAAAACTTGAATGTAAAAATAAGTAGTAATGTCCAGTATCGATCGGACAATCTATTAAGATTTAGAAAAGTAGATCAAGACAGTGTTTGTCAGACATTACATCTCAATGAAAACTTCTCGGTGCTCTCACACTTGAATTTTTTGCACTCATAAGAGAAAGTAAAACGTATTTTCGGCTTACCAACTTACAGGAATTAAAGGAATAAAAAATTTTTTGAAACCATTTTACGAGATTGATTTTTTGCTGAAAAATTATTTAATTTTGATGTGCTGGAAAACGTAATCAATTGAAAATATTTTATAGCTGTAATTAATCTGGCTCGCATTTAGAAATTGAATGCAAGATAAAAAAAGAGGAATTTTTAGTATATTCTTTCGTGAACCATTTCCAAAAATCCTTAAAAAATAAAGATGCGTGCAAAGAGAAATCGAAGCAAGCCACTCTAAGAACTCACTGATATTCTGAGTACCATAGACGCTAGCATAAGGAATTTTGGTAGTTTGCTCAGCAATATATCGATTTCTCGCGATATAATGTTGCCTCGTTTGGTTCTCCAAACTATTTCTCGGCGTCCAAAATGATTCCGTGAACTCTTCAACTTTGTCCGTCGTAGGTGAATGAACTAATCCTCCATTTAACAAAATCCTCGATCGATTCGAGTCGGTATCCCCATTCCTGAAAAACCCAAACAAAAACTTTATTAGAACCAAAAAAGCACAATTATTAAATTGGGATATCATTTTATTAATTCTTCATACAAAAAGGGTACAATACGTATAATAAATCGACAGCAAGGCGCTGTAAAATGTTATCGAAAATACAACATACGAAATTGTCAATTTTTCGCTTTTGAAGAAAATGCGATACAATATGTCACAAATCACAGGAGAAATTTTGATTCCCACATACATTAATTTACTATTTATAATAATCATTAACCATTCCTCGATCGTTTCCCCCCAAGAATTTTCAATAAACCTTCCCAAAAATTGATGACAAACACTCGAAATTCCTAAAAATCTTCCCCAGGATGATTTACAAGGAAACTCGACTAGAATTTTGATTATGTTAAATCTAACATCAGGGTCTGTAAGCAGCCAATAAATGATTTTTATAACCAGAAAATAGGTGTAGAGAATATCAACAAACAGTTTAAAAATTTCTTTGAATATTAAGAGCAAGAAGAATATCACTGAGAACAGAAGTTCCCTAATGTTAATTAAGTACTCCGAGATACCAATTCGGAACCTTTCGACGTAAGGAGCATTTTGCATAATCTGGAGGATCGAAAGCAAGTGTGATATGATATTTTCAAGGATTTTCGACGTGTAAGATGGTCTTTTTTTAAGATTAAGGGTAACCAGCCAATCGTCAGTTTGAGTGAAAATTTGCTTGTGGAGGTTCTCTTGGCCAAAAAAGCAGCAGGCGAGCAGGTAACCAAGGATGAGTATCAGGTTGGTGGCGAGAATTCGCTTGAGAAATGTGCGAAAGTGTTGGTACCTGGAAGACAAATTCGTGCTCTGGCCAGCGACGTACCGAGCGACGCTGAGGTAATGTTGCTTTGCTGAGACTTTCCTGGCACTTTTGAGGTTGTTCTGGCTTTGGTTGTTCCAGTTGTTAGGGTGAGGTTCGTCCCAAGCCGGTAGGGACCAGTTGGCATTGGTTTGTTTCTGATTCTCGATAGTATAGCTGCTGTTCCAGTTGGCACGGTTTTCCTTGTAGACACGATCAGGTACGAGTTTCGTGTTGGAATTGTCCGGGATGATCTTGCTCCTGATGCGTGAACAACAACGAATACTGAGCATCGCGTAATCGGACTCAACCGATGATTAGTTAGTAGAAGTATGTAGTATGTAGAATTAAAGTTAAGGTGTAACGCACCCTAAAAGATCCGCAAAGTCGTCGTCGTCGTCGTCCCATTTCGGATTGTTCTCACGTTTTCGATTGTTGTGGTTCAGAAGTGGCAGGACTGGTTGCTGCTGAGGTTGAGAAATTTTTTCCTGGACTCTGAAATAGGGATGTATTAATGTATTAATCAGAGATTAATTATTTTAAACACTATATACTTATCCAATTGAGATCTGTAAATGTTACAATTATGTAAAGTTTTTTTTAGTATTTATTATATATTAAAATTCTTTTTATCGATCAACTCAATTCCTGTAGAATTAGTAGATGATCATTACGTATATGTATATATAATTTACCTGTAATGAATCATGCTGCTACCGTCTTGAGGATTATAATTATGAAGTTGAATTGGTGGTGGTAGATTGACTTTATTCATTACAAGTTCACGTTGAGATCCTACCCCAATTTTTTTACTGCTAACTACTCGGGGACCACCGACTTGAAAATATGGATACCTGAAAGTGTATATGTGAAAGATTAGCTACTGTACAACATTCATTTCCAATTTAAGTATAATTAAACAATTAACTCACCTAAGTGATTGTTGGGCTGTGGGCCTTTTGATAGGATTCCACTGTAGCATATCTTCCATAATAATCACAGCCGGTTCAGTTGCATTCGGTATGAGAACACCAAGAGAAGTGCGACTAAAGTTCGGAAACTTAAAATTCATCGCAGCGGCTAGCTGGTAACCTTCCGGCCAATCATTCTTATCTGGAGTGCCGATAACGGAGCAGATTTTAAATATCTCATCAATCTCACTCTTCCCAGGGAACAATGGCCTGAAGGTATAAAGCTCGGCCATTATGCAACCAACTGCCCAAATATCGATAGGGCTATTGTATGCCGTTGAGTGTAAAAGTACTTCCGGCGCCCTATACCTATATATTGTAGAGTGCATATAATGTAAATAAAAATAGATAAATCACATGATGAATATAATCTACATAAACTATAATTTAAAGGACACAATGTACTTAGTACATAGTGTAGAGTGTTTAATCTGAAAAATTCATATAACATATTGTAAGCATTGATGCAGAAGTAGGGAGAATTAGTCAATGGAAAAAGACTATATACTCTATAAAATATATGCGTATCTCTTATTAAATCTGCAGTCAATGCACTGGAGAGACTATAAGAAAGCTTCTTTTAAATTATAGTTCATATTTAACAGTGGACATAAAAGATGAATCTGGGTCGCTCTATTTACATGTCGTTGGGTGAAAAGTGCTATCAATGTAGAACAAACAAATCGATGGCACTTACCATCTGGTTGACACGTAATCCGTATAAGGAGGTCTGGATCGAATTTCTCTAGCTAGACCAAAATCGGCGATTTTAACTAATTCGGGTCCCATACAAAGGAGATTTTCTGGTTTCATGTCTCGGTGAAAGAAACCGTGTTTGTGCATAAATGCTAGGCCTTGCAGTACTTGGTACACCATGTTTCTAATCACTGGTTCGGGGAAGAGCTTATCCCTGCAAATTTTCACAACATATTTTATAATTACTTGAATTACTTGAATTACTAATTTTAGTATAACCAAGATAGATTTTTTCAATTACTAACCTTTCTTTCATTAACTGGTATAGATTTTCCTTCATGTATTCAAAGACGAAATATAAAACATCATTCTCTCTTATTACTTCCTTCAACTTCACGACATTTGCGTGACTGAGTTTCTTCAGCGACTGTCTCATAGGAAACCAATTTAAATTTCTCTTACCAAAATTAGATTTTTTTATGAAAGTGATATTATGAAATATTTTTTTTAAATGTCGATAGTATTTTAACGTTAATAGTAACTAATAATCATACTTCATTAATTTAAAAAATAATGTTTGAAAAGCATATATATATATATAGTTTAACTTAATAAATCACCTTGACTTCTCTGAGGTTCATAGCCTCTTCCCAGGAATAATATTTCCTCTTCATTCTTTTTATCGCGACCTTCTCACCGGTATCAATACGTTCACCGAGAACAACTGAACCAAATGTACCATCGCCCAGTTGATTCAGGGTTATATATCGGTTCATCTTCATTTGATCTTCATTCCAAACACCAAACTGTTTTATAATTTATTCACACCCTTCTGGAACTTGGCTTTGTCTTGGGCAGCATACTGCTTAAATTACTGTAATTAATTAGACATGAAAAATTACTCAAATCTCTATTATTTATTAGAAGTTATATTATATTACAAATTGTTTACTACAAGTTAGAGTAAATAGAGTGATTAAATTTCAATCCTATACATTTTAAGTTGTACTGTCCAACACAGTCAGATTCTAAATCAGATTATTTGATTTATAGATGATTATCTTTGAAGATAGATTAGTTTTTAAGCAGGTCAGGGTAAACGCGACTCACGTTGAACTTGTTTTATGGTTAATCCTTTATTGATTATTTAATACGTGCAACTTGATAGCAGGTGGTTGCTAATACGCATTGAGGGAGCGTAACTAGCTTCCATAAATACTAGAAAATTGATGAATAGAAAAAAAACGTTATTTTCTAGAAGGATGGAATTAACTACTTATATATCATATATATATATATTAAATAAACGTAACCTCCTCTTTTAAATCGTTACACCTTATCAGTCAGTAAAAAATAAAACACTAGCTATTCACTTTAATAACTGTAATATGTTACGCTTTTTTCATTGATTACATGATTGTCAAGAATGAAAAATATTGTGGAAAGCATCACCTTAATGACTGATAAAAGATATTATGCTTCCGATTTTATTTTTTTTAATTCTACTATGAAGAAAAATGCAAAGCTTTTAAAGATAGATTTTGACAAGTTCTTCCTCAGAAAACTGGATATTAAAAATCAGTGTTTTAACCTTTGACTTCAATGAACTTTTCAGATATTCAATATGTATTGCTTTATAGTTTTTTTCCCTAAAATGACTCTCCAAGGTACATTATGGTATTTAAAAAAATTCTATTACCGCGAATAAATTGCTAGAATGACCTTTATGTTTTAACGTCCATGGCACTGCAGAACTTCGATATGATGTATCGATTTTAGGGACTGGTTATGATAAATTTACAAGTTTCTATACGTATGTATAGCCTTCAATAAGAATGTATAAGATAATTCAATAAGAATTCTGTAATATATATATATATATATATATATATATATATATATATATATATATATGAAAGAAACTATGAAAGAAAAACTCGAACAAGGGTATAATTTTTTCCCTGAAAGTTTTGATATTTATAAAACATGATCTTCTTTTATCACGAAACACAAAAATAAAAACAAAACACAAAATTGCCAGATGTCGTGAACAAGGCGTTTTATTGATTTAACTATTTCCGTAGATACAATGAACTGGTTCCCGGACATTTCAGAAAGTAGGAGTGACTTAGACCCAAACATATTTGAATTAAGATGCATGTATACTAGTAATTCATGCACGTAAGCAGTTTGGGTTATAACTGCACGCAATTACCGAGTTCTAACGTATAGAAAAATTATGTGAAAGTATAGAGAATCTATATCGTTTTTACATGTAAAACGACTAGGAAAAATATAGAATAGTGTATATTATAATTAAAAGCACCCTTTAATTAACGATGAACTGTAGAAGAATGATTAAAGTTAAATTTCTGTCAATTTTACTCATGAAAGACAAAAGTTCTAAATTATGTATCTGTCATTAAGAGTCAGAATTCTCATTTTCAAATTGGGTTAATGGTTATGGTCATTAAAAGAAAGAAGAAGAGAGGCTCTTAATATTAATTGCATTGCAAATATTAGGCTTCTATCTGTAATATCTATACATTTTGTTTGAAAGTGAAGGACATTAATGAACACTTAGGACAGTTCATCAATCGATACCAAGTTTCCTAATAATGTAGGTATCACCCCAATTTTATACGTACTACTATTATAAAGATATTTAATTTGATAAGCAGGAAATATATTTAAATCATTAAAAAACCTTCTGATTAAATATTAAACTTTTTAAATTATTAATTATTAATTAACTATAGTAAAGTATAAGGTTCTGTCTGTAAAGTTGACACTTACTACCAGTTTCAAAAGATTTCAAGAGATTTATAATAATTTTAAGGGATTTCAAACACAAGTCAATAGATTTCATGTAATTTCAAGGTTTTAGAGAAAATCATGGAATTTGAAGGAATTTCGAATTATTTAAAGATATGTATTTCAAAATTAATTAATGGAATTTCAATGAGTTTAAACAAATTTCAAGGGATGCGAAAGATTTTCAATGTATTCCAATATATTTTAAAATAATTTGAAAGTTATTCAACAATTTCCAGGTATTGGAAAAAATTTTAAAGGACTTGTTTGTAATGATTTCAAGGAGATAATAAGAAATTTCATGGATTTAACGGGATTTAAAAATGAAGTTTTAAAAGTTTCTTTGTATTTTAAATATCTAAGAATTTAACGAGATTACTAAAGTATAAAATTAAGAGATTTCGTGGAATTTCACGTGATTTTGAAATTCAAGAAAAGATTAAGAATCGAATAGCGTGTGGTACGCGAATTTTTGATAGTAACTTAA
>CAJFCO010000030.1:4723109-4744751 GCA_904066015.1 Synergus gifuensis
TATATATATATATATATATATATATATATATATATATGAGAAACAAGTACGTTTGATTGAATGATATTGAAATTGAAATTCGCCAATTGTGGTCTATTAGCTCTAATAATTTTAATTCGTAGAAACTTGTTTGAAAAAATTGTCCAAAAATATTACTCACTTTGGTAAAATTAGTTAAACTGGGACACTGCGTATTGAGCTGGAGTCTCGAATTAGCATTTTCTTAAGTTTGCATGTTCCTAATCTCGACCAGGCGTGACATGCGAGAATATAGATTTTAGTTGTGGAATTTACTACCAAAGAAGTCCTTGCGTTTCTTCTATGAAAATCGTAAAATATACATACACACATATACGTATAAAAAATGAATATGTACATTCAGAATACAAGGAATTTAAATGCGAACTTATATACGAATCTTTTTACGACTACAAAGAACGATGCAGACTTTAGATTCGCGTGACAAGGGTTGAAAGCGCATCAACATCTTTAAAAATCGTATAATCGTAAATTGTGGGCAATTTAAAATTTTAGGTCTGCAATTTTAATGCAGAGAATTAAAATTTTTTAGAATTTTGTGGTAATTAAAGAATTGTGCATATTTTTTTCAGTAATTATAATATTTTATTTTAATTTAAATATACTTAAATATTTTGGCATTCTTTTTTTATATTTTTCAAAACTTATTGATCATTTATAAATAGAAATTTTATGAGTTTCCATGTAATATAATATATACACTTATAAACAATAAGTTTTATTGAATTTTGAAACTTGAAATTTCAAGGAAATATAATTTTTTTTATTATTAAAAGAATTTTTTATTTAATCTTTAATTAAATTAAATCTTTGTTTAATACGTCGTAAAATATCACAAAAGGTTTAGAAAGTAAATATTTATTTTTTACTCTGAAGTTTTTTACATCCATTTTAAGAATAAATTATTTTTTTGAACACAAAAGGAAGTGCAAAATTAATTAAGTAGTTTTGAAAAGTGAAAATAATTTACATACGAGTAGAAAATGTTGTTTCGATAAAATTTGTACCTTCGCCTGCAGCTGTCAGTTGTGAACTGGCAAACTGGCAGCCATACTTTTTGTATCCATGACAACTATGTAGTCGACAAACTGTTGAAATTAAAACCTTGTATAACGGCAGGTGTCTATTTAAAAAGTGACTGATAAGTTATAAAAGTTATAGGATAATTTAATAGTGCTAATTTTTTCTTCTAACAATTATTTTTTTATGTTCGTGTAATGATAATTAATGCTAATTACAGCATTAACTAATATTAATAACAGTAAATAATACTTCTCAATTAAGACCTTTTCAAAAAAGACCTGGAGATAATTTAAAAAAATTTTTAATTAACGTAAATTAAATTTATCTTTCTGTTATAACTCAAATGTCTAATATTTTTTGAATTTAAAAAAGCCGCCTTTTTATGCGCATGCGTAGTAGAGATTATTTAAATTTGTGAACAGAATCACAATCGCAACTCTCAATTATTAAATCAATAATAAGAAAAAGCAAATATGAAAGTTGATAAAGTGTTATTTGAGAAATGTGATAAATTGATTTACATTTTATTTTTCTCAGTTACTAATTCACAAAATTTTCTTTTATTTTTAGGTGACGTTTTCGCAAGCTGTCATCTGTCAAACGTAGCAGACGACTTGTGTAAACCAACATATACATATGTATATAGTCAATTAGTCCACGTAAAGTTGTGTCAAAGGTTGATATTTACATATTGTGATATTTACCAATTTGTAGGCTGTTCTCACTAAAGTAAAAATGGCACAAGAAAAGAAAAAAGTGAAACGAAAAGACGTACAAAAAGAAAAACTCATCATTGAAAAAACAAAACCTGAAGAAAGTGATTCTAAGCCCGAAATTGAAATCGTCAAACCGTGAGTTTATAATATTAATATCTTTTTGAGTAAATTTGTAAGTTTTTAAATGTTATATTAAACATGAACAATATTACATTCCTTTTTATAAATATTTTTATTTGATATATGAACTTGATAATCAATGTTTCCTGTTATACTGCGGTCAAAAATTTAAGGTTAGAAAAAAGATCAATCATCATATTAAATATTTTATTTTCAATAAAATATTTATCTTGCTGCAAAAGTAATCTTAAAATATAAACGTTAAAATATTCTTTTGAAAATTTTTAAGGTTAAGAAAGTTTTTATAATTCTATTATCTCTATTGCATAAATAATAATATCACAAATCATGTTTTTCCATTTTTTTAAATTATCTTTTCCAGAAAATATGGACCATTGCTCACTTTTCCATACCAAAGAGTTTGGTCTCGGTGTATTATGATTTTTGCGGTTCTCTTCATTGTGTGGTATAATTCTAAAAATGGAAAAGAAATAGCTTTAGCATTACAAAAAGACATTTTAATGAGTCGCACTCAGAATATCGAATGCTCGGTTAACTATAAAGCAGAAATGGATAAATATCCGGGCTGTTTACCTGAAAAATGTGCTAGAATTGTCACCGATAAATTAGTGTCAGGAACTGAAACCGATATATTATTAAAATTAGCAAAGAGTGGTTTAAATTTAGGAGGATCTGATGGAGGAGCTAGTATTCTTGATCTCCATACTGGAGCTTTGATCAAAGGCACTGGATTTATTAATATTTATGAATTGGAGGCTGCGAGAAAAATTTTCAATAATGCAGACTTCGCTATTTATAAGTATGTAATTGATGAATAAGTTTAAAATACTTTTAAGGATATTTATCACTTGTAAATTATAATTATTCTAATTTTAATCTTCAGAGTCATAAAAACTAAAATACAACATGCAATAGCGCATCATTTTGGAGTAGATTCAGACAAAATATACTTAACCAAGCCAACATTCTTTTCACGAATGACAAATGCTCCTGCCAAAACAATCCACGACGAGTATTGGCATCCTCATGTAGATAAAGACACTTACGAATCATTCCATTATACGTCGTTATTATATTTAAGTGACTATAATAAAGAATTCAAAGGAGGTCGATTTGTGTTTATTGATAAAAATAGTATCAATTCAACGATTGAGCCCAGAAAAGGTACGTAATTTCGTCTTAAATCATATAAAAATTATATTATAATTAATGATTTAAAATAATAATAAATAACTAATTCTCCTTTATTGTTTGTAGGGCGAGTTTCTATGTTTACATCTGGTGCTGAAAATTTGCACCTGGTAGAAAAAGTTACGTCCGGAACCCGATATGCTTTAACTGTCTCCTTCACCTGCGACAAGGAATTTGCTATTTCGGATCCAAGGTTTCCAGCCGATTTCAAACGCACTTGACTGGCCAGATTTGCGTCCATTGCTGCTGAAACAGCATAAAGAAAATAGATCGGTTTTATGAAGATTCTGTGTTTCATAAATCTGAATTCTTCTTTCCATGGTAAGAGCATTTATTGTACCTGTAAAATATATTTAATATGTGTAAAAACTGCCACAAGTCATTCCAGCATTACACACGGATATAATTTTATCATTCGTGTGTAGAGTCAGTATTAAATAAATTGTTTTTATATACTAAAGATGACAAACCTTGTTTCTAGGAAAAAGAACCTAAGCTCTACATATTTTAACAAATATGTTTAATTATACAAATTAAGTTTTTTCCTAGGAAGTCCATTTGTCGATGTTTTCATTTCAATCTCGATTCCTCTTAGTGAGTCTATAGGAATTTCCAGATACATTATATATGATTGTCGGATGCTTTGATGTCATATATCTAAGAAAAGTTTCTTTTAAGAAATTTTACGAGATTTTAACAAATTTTAAGGGTTTTCGAAGGTTGTTGTGAAATTGTAAGGGATTTTAAGAGATTTTGAAGAATTTAAAAAGATTTCGTATAACTTTAAAATAAAATTTTAACAGATCTCAAGGGTTTTTAAAGGTTGTTGTGGAATATTAAAGATGTTAAGAGATTTTGAGGAATTTAAAAACACTTTAAGAAATTTCGAAGATTGTTCTAAAATTTCAAGGGTTTTAAGAGGTTCCTAGAAATTATAAAGCTACATTAAGTTGACAAATTTTATAGAAATTTAAGAGTATAATTTTTTCTGATTTAAGGTATATGTTATTAACATTACATTATATGTACTAAAGAGGGGAAAATTAAGAACAATCCTGATGTTTCTATTCCGTTTATTGTTTAAGTTTATTTCATGCAAGTGTATAATGCATACCTGAAAAAAAGTAATAAATATGATGATTTAATTTCGAGGTAGATCACGTTTCATTTTCAACTCAACACACACGCACGTGATACATTTTTACATAGTCCTCATACATTTTAAATACCTACTAATGTAAGCAAGAAACGGAAATAAGAACATTAAAAAAATATACTCTGAAGTAATTTATCGTGTATTTTACAGCCAATTTGTTTATTTCACCCGTTCTTTTAATTTATAAAGCATTTCAAAATGCTTTAAAATAATTCGTAGCGTTTCACACTTTATGATAATTTACATAAGTATTAAATCACGACTCGTATCATTAAAACGTAATGTATCCCTAATTCTAAATAAAAATACAAACTCTGTATATCGCTCTACGAGTCTAGAATGAAATTTTATATACAATTTAGAAATGGAAACCTGTCCACTGGTAACCATTTGGAAATCGTATAACAAATTCAAACTCAAAAGAATTACGATTAATTTGCTGCTCTCGTTACACGATTACGTGTTATTCTTCATGTTGTTTAAACCTAAATGCAATTACTTATGTACTTATTATTCACGGACGAAAATGGAATTATACTATCACGACATACATTTTTCACGTACAAATAAAAAAGTTCACAACATCGTGAGGAAACATAAAGCCTGATAGGGTAAGAAATGGAATGGCGAAAGAAGACTCCTCGGGAGAAATTTTTGTACAAAAGAAATTTCAGACACGCTTGAATTACCTTTGAATGCTTAAAATAATTGCCAAAAATACTAAACAAATTATTATACAACACATGGTATCAAGCCTTTTAGAAAAGCAACAACGATAAAAAAGACTTTTTCTTCTTCGAATATGATAATTACTATATCTTAAGATCATTATTATTTCCTAGAAGTTGTGTTTATGTTCTTATGAGTGCTGCCATCTTTTTAACGCTCTCTCCCGAGAGGATACTCCTGTGGTTTCCTGGTAATTCCTCGATCTTCACGCTTTGTTTGCAAATCTGTATATAAAAACAAAACAATGAATATTTTCTCCTTTTATATTTCATTTGTGATGCTAGATCAAAATTTGGCTCAAAGAATTTACCTCCGATAAACCGTAATCATTATTTAAGGAAACAAAGTTGTCTTTGGCCTTGATAAGAGTAATAGGTCCGTCATATTTGCTGGATGGTTTGTACATATTTGCTGCCCGCAGCTTCTTAAAGAACAAAATTCCAGCGACTTTTAGGTCCTCTGGTTTAAAGGGAGTATTTCCTATTAACTCCAGCATCTTATTTAATGTTTCCTCCTCGGATTTCGTTTCCCTCAACACGCTATACGCCTGAAAATTTTTGTTGAAGATAATTTTTAGTCATATTAAAATTTTTTTTCAAATTTCTTGAAATTCTTCAAGATGCCTTGTTATCTTTGAAATCTTATGAAGTCTCTTAAAAATCCGTAAATCTTTGGAATTCTTTTAAAAACCCCTTAAAATACTTAAAAATACTTTGAAATTACTGAAAAATAATAAATCTTTTGAATTTTTTATTTTGAAATTCCTTCTTTTATGACAAGATCATTCAAAATGGAATCGAGTTTAAAATTGAAAGAATCTTACCTTCACGAAACTGATATCAGAGTTAAGCTGTCTTGTGAAGAAAGCAAGAGCCTTTTTACATCCATCACTCGGGAGGTCAGAGCTAAGTGCTTCAGTTTGTTTCCCAATAGTCTGGCTGTGTAACGTGATAAAGTCAGGTGAACCATCAAGAAGTGTCAGGATCGTCGACTCTCCAGTTTTCTCCAACTGTAAAGCCATTTCGAATGCAACACAAGCACCGAAAGAATATCCTATAATGCTGTACGGGCCTTGCTTCTTTACAGTCTTCATATCCTTTATGTAGTATGTTGCCAATTCTGTTAGCGACTCAAGAGGAGCATCTTCAGTACATTGTAGACCCCAAACAGGTCGTTCAAGTTCGCTAGCCAAACTCTTCAAAGAAGAAACGACTCCCTCAATCGCGTGAATCACGAATACTGGTTCGCCAGTTTTGACCTTTGATTGAAGCTGAATTAAAGATTTCGCCGGTACGATTTCGCTTCCAGAACACTGGAAGAAGAACTCATCCGTTTCGTTTTCATTCATGGCAGCAGCAGACTGTAGAGTTACTTCGCTAGATTCTGCTGATCCGGAAGATAGTTCAAGTAACTTGCCAAATGTAAGGGCGCGAATTTCTTGAGCGGATAGAACGAGATCGTAGTTCCTCTCAAGAGTCTGTTTAATTTCGGTTCCCATCAGAGAATCCATTCCAAGATCAGAGAGGCTGTTATTCATGTTGACTGTCTTCACGTCTTTGATTCCTAAAATATTAGCGACAGCATCAAGTAAATTTAACTGGCAAGAAGAATCGCCTGCTTTCTGTTTTTCAGCGAGTACCATAGAGGCCAGAACAGGATGTGGTTGTTGAAGAAAAGAGTCCATGGTCGTTAGGCAACTTGCTATTCTTTGTGGAAGAGTGCCACCAACTTCTGTTTCGTTGTTACCAATAGTTTCCAAAACGAGTCCAACATCTCCAATCGCTCCCCACTGAATAGCGAGACCTGGCAATCCTGTAGCTTGTCTCTGTTCCATTATCCTCTCCATCGCAGAATTAGCGAGCCCGTAATTTGTTTGACCTGCATTTCCTCTTCCACAAGACACTGATGAGAAGCAGACGAAGTAGTCAAGTTCTGGACAGTATTTTTTGGAGGCCAAGTCCAAATTCTTTGTGCCATCGACTTTCGGCAGAGCGACACTTTTGAAGTGACCTTCCTCCAAGTTTTCTATAAAAGCATCACGAAGGACAGCTGCGAGGTTGAATATTCCTCCTACAGGAGCAAGCTTCATAGCTTCTTTGAGAAGACTCTCTGTTCCAGATTCTGTCGTAACATCGCTTGTGGAAACTTGGATTGTGATCCCCATTTCTCGCCATCTTCGAATGCAAAGTGCTTGGTATCCAGTTCGGATTCCTGATCGAGATGTTAGAACGATGTATTTTGCTCCTCTCGTGATCATCCAGTTAGCTAGTTCCAAGCCAAATCCTCCGAGACCTCCGACGAGGACGTAGGATTTGTCAGGATTCATGTATGTTCGAGGAATCGCAGATACGGTTTTGATAGCTGGTTTTGTGACTTTCTTAGACTCCTCATCACGAATTTTAAGTAGGACTTTACCAATGTGCTTTCCGGCAGCCATAAATCTAAATCCTTGTTCAATTTGTTGCTCAGTGAAAACCGTAGCAGGGAGAGGACGTACTGCTCCAGTTTTGATACCTTCGTATACAAGCCGAACGATTTCTTTCTTCTCAAGATCGTTGGTGTCGAAAAGAGCGTCCAGGAGAATTCCGTGGAAGGTGGTGTTTTTCAGGAAGAAGGACATTCCTAAACCTGTGTTATTGGAAAGATCAAACTTTCCAATTTCAAGGAAGCGACCACCTTTTGCCAGACAGCGGACACTTGCTTGGAGTTTCTCTTCTGAAAGGGAATTCAATACTAAATCTACTCCTCTACCTTGTGTTTCAGAGAGAACAAGCTGCTCAAAACTAGTATCTCGAGAATTTCCTATGTTCTTGTCTGTTAGTTGAGGAAAGTTTTTCAGAAGGAAGTCTCGTTTTTCTTTTGAACTGACTGTTGTGAAAACTGTGCATCCAATGTGTAGGGCTATCGCTATGCTAGCTTGACCAACTCCACCGCTACCAGCGTGAATTAGAATGCTTTCTCCAGGCCGCATTCGTCCTCTGACTATCAGGGCGTAATAGCTTGTAGCGTAGACGACTGGAACAGTAGCCGCTTCTTCCAAGGACCATTTATCTGGTACCTCCCACATGAATCCAGGATCAGCCAAAACTGTGGTTGCTAGTCCACGAGCTGCTACAATACCCATAACTCGTCGACCTCTTGAATCTCTGCCAGCGAATTCTAAACCTAGGATGCAGTCTTGACTTGCTAAATCACCAGGAAGGGCATCTGGTGGCAATTTTCCGGTTGCTAACATGATGTCTCTGGAAAAGAAAATCAGAAAATTTGATAAGTTATTTTATTTGGTTTCACTTTATTTGATTAAGATATCATCAAAAAATTATCACAAACATAAATTATTGACATTATAGTGCAATTAAAATGAATTGATGAGTTCTGTCACCTGAAATTGAGTGGAGCGTAGTAGACATCGCAGAATTCTTGTCCAACGAATTTTTCAAGTTGATAATAACTCAGAGGACCTTCGATCCATCGTAAGCTGCTCAAATCTCCCCTCATCAAAGTATTAATGTAAGCATGTTCTACTTGAAGAGCAGGTACGTCACTCTGTTTGTCCAATCGCAAGTGACGATAGGATCCCCATTGTCCACCTTTTAACACGTTTGCTACAAGTTGTTTGTCCAACTGTTTGGTATAGAAAGTATCGTTGAGCGAGAATTTTACGGCATTCTTATCTTGAATGAAGATGTAACGGGCGTTCATACCACCAGCTTCTTGGCGAACACAGGTCATCAATCCAACGAGACCTGGAAACATAAGATAGGTAAAGAATGGCTATTACAGTTGTGTCCTTTCAATTGATTAAAAATCCGTAATAAAAAAAACTTACCAAGAAGTTCTTCTCCTTGACTAACAACCAGAATTTTTTGCCCCTCAGTTTCCGATTTCTTAAGTGCAGCCTTCAATCCATCCACCCAAGAAAAGTTCTTCTCCGTTACTTGAATAATAATAGGTTCCGCCTTCTCTTCTTCTTTCTTCAAAAGTATATAAGTCTTTCCAGGAACAATCTGCTTTCCAACCAAAAGCAATCCAGATCCCTTTAAGATATTTGGATCGATCTTAGTAGTTTCTTCAGAGAGAATAAAACCACCAGGTTTGAGGGAAACTTCGAAATTTTTCAGAGCCGCTGCCATCTTATTATTCAGTACATCCGCTGTCAATATAAGCTGAAGATCCTGTCCTACAGGAGTGCTCTGCATATCAACAACAGTAGTTTTCACATCACACTGTTCCACGATTGAAGTGTAGTTATCTGGAGAAGCTGTAGCCAATTTCATATCAACAGAGAGCATAGGTTCACTAAGTAAAATATCTAAAACCAACGGAGTCAGAAGCGCCTCTGGATTTCGTTCAGCAGTAGCTTCAGCAGCTTTAATTTTGATTCCTCCAAGGTTTTCTCTTACAACTTGAAGAAGAACAGTCAACGCGTGTAATTTTGCTTTCTCGGGATCTTCCACAAGAGATTGCGAATTCTCATATTGCACGAAAGTATACTTCTCGTGTTTTGGATCAGACTGAGTTTGCTGTCTTCTCGGAGCAAGGGAAGATTTCATTCCTCTCAATTCTACTCCTCCTGATTTTACGATTTCAACATTAGAGTAACTGTAAACCGGAATTCCTTCATCCTCTTGTAACTTTTCTATGATTTGCATATGATGCACAGGATTAATTGCGGCGTATTGCAGTCGAGTTGGCAAATATAGATCTCTAGTATTTTTACTCAGAATCGCAAACTGGAGCATTGTATCCACGTAGGAAATCCAGTCATTTGACCAAGCAAGTTTTCCGCAAACACCTCGATTGTCGGATGACTTGATACCCTGGAAAATTCCGCTGTAATCATAGCCACGAAGTCGAAGGTCTTTGTATATGTCACTTGTCTTCAGTTCCAATAAATCAGGTTCGTTACGAATGACAGGTTTTGACAAGTTGAGTTGTTGCTTTAAAATGTCCTCTGGAACTCGAATCTTTCCTGTCACTGTTGAAACTCCACTTTCAGAAATTTCAAAGTCCCCAGTGCCTTCGAAGATATTAATAACAAACTTGACAGAACCCTCTTTCGGCATAATCGTGGCGCGTTTGAATTGCACATCTTCAAAAACGACCGGCATTTTCTCGAAGTCTGTTCCTCGTAGTTTTGCTAAGGTTTTCCAAACAATTGTTAGATATCCAGTGGCGGGGAAAAGAACTCTTCCGTCGATGCAGTGACCAGCTATATGAGCATCTTTTGTTTTCGACATGTCAATTTCTACTACACTCTGTCCAGAATGTCCTGATTTTCCAGAAAAATCTGCAACACTCCATTTCATTGAGTGATCCCATTTGACCATGGAGTTGATCATCGGAGTTCCTCTTCCAACTGGATAAGTTATGGGAGGATAGAGTTCAGATAGTTTCGGCTGGCCTCCACTGATGTAAAGCTTACCGATATTCGTTAGAAGAAAAGCGAGATTATCACTGTGATCTCGTTTATGAAGACCAATGTTAGTGACTGTTGGTTCCAAGGATCTTCGAAGAACAGCTTGGAGCAAACAGTGAGGTGCGATTTCGATGACAATAGCATTACCTGGCACATGAGCAAGTACCTCGTGGAATAAAACTGGAGAAAGAAGGTTGTTGACATTGTAAGCTGGAGAGCTAAGTTTTGCTAGTGGAGTATTCCATGCAGATTCAGGAATAGAACTCGACAACCATCTGGAAGTCCTTGGCTTTGGGTTAGGAATGATCTTTTCAAGGACAGCTCTCAATTTTGGTCCAGAAGATGCGATATATTTACTGTGGAAAGCAACTCCAGAGCTCTGAACCTGCTTCGCGAAGATTTTTTCTTTCTTAAGCGTTTCAACGAACTTGGCGACTGATTCTGGTGGACCGGAAACAGTCACTGAATCAGCAGCATTGTGACAAGCAAGGAAAACATCTGGTGGACATCTTTTTTGTGTTTCCTCCCAGCTAAGACCTATAGCAGCCATGCTACCTTTGGGCAGATTTGATTCCAGAATCGATTTTCCTCGCCAGTAAGCAGCCAAGACAGTTTGCTCGGCTGTAAGGCCTCCATCTGCGTAAGCGCAACCAAGTTCTCCAACTGAGTGACCCACAATTTTATTGGGTTTGATACCAACTAGACTTAACACGTCTACCAAAGCTACTTGAATTGCTGCGATAGAAACGAAACTGTTCACCACGTTTTCAAAAGTCTCGTTCGTTCCATTCATAATGAGATTCATCAAGTCGACACCTTCTGGTTTCAGAGCATCCGCACAACGGTTGAGACTTGATCGGAAGGTATCGATGTGAAAGAGTGCTCGACCCATTCCAGGCCACTGAGATCCCATTCCAGAAAATACGTACCAAATTGGCCTGTTCTCCATGGTAAATTCACCCACTTCTCTGATATTTCTGTCACCAAGGATTTGAAATCCACGATATTGATGACCTGTTATGTTATATGCGTGTAAATCTTGTACCAAGGCAGTAAACTCGTCGTCGTTTTCGTGTTCCTTCACTTTATTCAGGAAAGTGTTGACAGCCTCCTCAGTTCTTCCAGAGACAGCAACAATCTTTGGTATATTTGTATCTAGCATTGGAGCGATTTTCGGCTTTGGATTGCTACGCAAAACAACGTGAGCATTCGCGCCACCAAAGCCGAAAGAGTTGATGCCTACCAAACCTCCTTTCCAGGGCATGGATCGATCCACGACTTTTATTCGCCCGTCGTTTAAAGCGTCAATGTCTGGATTGGGTTTCTTGAAATGCAGATTTCCTGGGATTATTCCAGCCTCCATTGCTATCAACATCTTTGCAATGGAACACAAACCACTAGCGGGTTCTGAGTGTCCCATGTTGGACTTTATGGACCCGAGGAGTAAAGGCTTTCTTCTGTTTTTACAGAACAAGTTAGCAATCGAGTTGACTTCTTGCGGATCTCCAACCTTGGTTCCAGTCCCGTGAGCTTCTACGTAGACAACATCAGCGGGGTCGATCCCTGCTTCTGTGTAAACCTCTTGCATTAATTGGTTCTGCATGTCTCCGCTCGGATAGGTGATTCCCTGAATCTTGTTACCATCAGTGTTCGTTTTGGAATTGACGACTGTTGCATAGACTCTTCTTGAGTCCCTGGATTTTTGAAGGAAAATAACGACTGCGGCTTCTGATCTCACATATCCGTTCCCTGAAGCGTCGAAGGCTTTGCAAGCTCCATCAACGGACAACATATTGAGTCGGTGAAACTGGAGGGAACTTGTGGGTTTTAGGACGAGATTCACGCCTCCAACAATTGCTGCATTACATTGGCCGGAACGTATAGCGGACACTGCTTGATGCATGGCATAGAGAGACGAAGAACAGGCAGTATCGACAGCAAAACTTGGACCAGTCAAATCGAATGTGTAGGATATTCTGTTAGGGAACATCGCTCGACAGCAGCCGGTTAAACCGTAACCTGAGAAACAAATCATTTTCAACGTTCAGTCAAGGCTTTACATTTTATAGTTGTGATCATTTAATAATCCTATTATCCTTCTATCATAAAAGAAAGATTGCAATTATATCGAAACTGCTTTTATAAATTCAAAGTCTCAAAGTGAGTTACATCGGATCTTCTGAAATCTTTTTCAAATATCTTTTTGAACTCATTTTATATGAAGACTTCATTTATAGAGGCAGTTTTTATGATAATATCTTTTTTGAGGATAAAATGAAATTATTGAATTGAAGATTAAGGTATTTTAAGATGAAATTTTTCTAAAATAAATCTCCAACACACCATTAACCATTTCTGGATCTGAGGTCCAGAATTCATCAGATTCCGAATCCGAAACTCCAATAAAGACGCCGGTTCTGGATCCTCTGATTTCTGAGGGATTGATGCCGGAATCAACGATTGCTTCGTGCGTTAACTCGAGGAGCATCCTAAGTTGAGGATCCATCACATGTGCTTGTTTGGCGTGAACGCCAAAAAAAGAGGCATCGAAGGATGCGAGATCCTTCAGTTTTCCGGTTCTTGTCGGAAGCCCATGAAGACCAGAAGGCCATCGTCGTTCATCATCTGTTACGAGATCGATTCCATCAAAAAGCTGCTGTTTGAATTCTTCAATGTTAGAAGACTCGGGCAGTCGACCTGTAAAGAAGAAAAATATTATTTATTTATTTATTTATTTATTTATGTGAAAAGCTATTTAAGAGAAATACTTGTCTATGTATCTTTAATTACCAGAAAATCCTGTGATGACAATGTCATCGTCCAAAATGTGGGGCATTCCGTTGGGAATAATATGATCGCGAATGACCGGAGGGTTCATGCTTTCAAACCTGGCTGGCATTTTTGAAAATTCTATTTAGTACGATTAGACTTCTCGTCGAATTAATTAATCTCTTGTGAAAGCCTTGTGGACAGCAGGCTGAAACAGAAATGAAAAAATGGAGGTAAGTATGGAGTTTGATTAAATGTAAGTCACTAAACTCGATAAATTGAATGCATGTGTATGAATTTTCATTGGAAATCGATATATAAATACTATACTTTTAGTAAAATCTAATTATATGGATGTAGCAGGTAATTCATCGAGAAAGAAATTCATATTGAGAGTCGAAATAGAAAGTTTGACAGAATGAAAGAAAAAGACACTGAAGTTTTCCACGAAGGAAATTCCAGGAAGAAAATAAACCTAGATTCCTCAACCAAGCATTGATGACTAGGTGAAGTATAATGTATATACTATATACTCTATTATACGATTATATTATTTACAATCGCAAGAAGTGAAATGATTACATTCATTGTCACATCTACGTGGCGTAGGCTTGCATATATAATGATATCGTCTACGGAAGTGTCTGTTGAGATAACTTTCCTTCAATAGCTTATCTCTTTAGCATCTTAAATTTCGATCTGATTTGCTTGATAATTACAGTATGGACATCTGTTTTTTTTTCTCTATGTGAAGAGATTTCAAGGTATTTCTAGTGATTTTAAGGGACTAAAGGAGTTTCAGAAGAATTTGAAAGGGTTTAAATCTTGCTACCTGCTAAAAAATTTTTAAATATTTCAAAATATTTTTGAGTCTAAAATAAAATTATTGAAGATTAAGATATTTTAAGAAAAAATTTTAATTCCAGTTGTAAGTAAACCTGTAGAATTGTTAGGATTTAATTCAAACTTGTGAAATTTCGATTTGAAAAAGTAAGAAAGTTGCAAACTTAATAAAATTGTTGCTCTAATCTAATATTCGCAATCAAATAAAATATAAAAGGACTATAAATAATGGAACAGAAAGCAAATTCAAGAAAGAACGATCAAAGTATTTATAGCATTTGATCAATATCAGACTGAATAAAAGAGTTAGTTCAGAGAAGAAACTATGCATTCCACAATAGAAGAAATGATAATGAAATGATAATTTGAAACACTGAATATTTTTCTTTATAAATTTTATTATCGATTTTCAAGATATTAATTCAATAATTATCGATTTAGTTAGCCTAAGCTTGATGTATTTTATTTTCTATTTAGTTGATATTAGAGAATGGTGAATGATCAGATTTGATTTTCTTTGGTGTGAAGCCTTTTTCCTCTAAAAATTTCGTTCCGTCACTTCAAAAGACAAAAGGGCCGCTATATTTTTGTAACGTGACTTAACTGAGGCCACGACAATTGCTCGGAATTGACACATAGAGACTATTCCGACCCGGAGACAGCTCTTAATTGAGTAATCTCAATTGGATTCATAGAGGGTAAACCAATTTTGCAACTATAACTCACGCACGAGACGCTGCTCTCTTCTTTCCAATCGGAAAGAAACCTCAGACAGATTCGAATCAAGCTAATTTTAATCAAAAACGTTTATTCAAATCTCAATTTAACTAAAAGCGGTTGCATAAACGAAATATAATTAAATCATCTACAATATTCTAAAATACTGAAAAATCTTTTGAAATCGAAATCTTTTTCAACTCATTCTATATTTTTTAAATGGTACAGTCATTTCGAGACTTCCAGTTTATAGAAGCAATTTTTATGATAAAATTCTTTTTGAGGCTAAAATAAAATTATTGAAGATGAAAATATTTTGACATAAAATTTTAAAAAAGTATCATAACCATATAATTTATTGACAGAGACGAGCGTTTATTAGCGTTATCATTAAAAAGTGCTCGATACGCCTGCAAAGTAATAAGTTTTTCCGAGTCTTTTCCTTAAGCCTCAAGTATTTTTAAAGATTGTTTTGTTCTAAGATCATTTGTTTTTTCCTCAGTTGTCCCATGTAATCTGCACCTCACGATGCTTTAATATTTACAATGTATTTTCATTTTCAATAGTAAAAATCTTCAATATGATAGGATTATAAAATTTTCCTTGTATGAATCTGGTACAAGTGAACTGAGAAATAAGTTCGAAGGACTTTATCACGTTCGACGTTGACCGTGCAAAGAGCGTTATCAAAATGCCGTAATTCTGACGAGAGTAAAGGGAAATATTGTATCGGCAGTTGTTGCGTTAGATGGTTTAAACATTGCAATTGTAAGTACACTGACAAAATAGTCATACGAGGGTCATGTTGTGCGTATAAACTACTTTTTTATTATTATTATTATCTTAAAGAAATGTTGTACCCATGTCTATATTCATATGCGAACTTTGAAGATAAGCTGAGATAAGCTCTCGGACGATCGGTAACCCTGACATTCATCGACGTATTTCTAATCAGGGTCACCTATATTTTCACGTCTAAGAATCGATTTTAAATTAAAAAAGAAATGGAATTAAATATAAATCTCATCAAACTAGAGCTTTATTTTATCCTCATTTTTTAGAAGCTTTAAAACTTTCTCTCTAAATCTGAACCAGCGAAAACCCTACAAAATCAGTGAAATTCGCTGATGAATCACTGAATATCACGCCCTCTATGAGAGAAATTCCGCTGATTCATCAGCGAATTTCACTGATTTGGTAGGGTTTTCGCTGGTACAGATTTAGAATTGGATATCCAATGAAACCGAATTGAATTAAAAAATGTATGTGGACATAGGCAATAAATAAATAAATTTGCAACGAAATCCGCGTAAAGGTATGAATTGTTTTGAATATTAACTTCTATTACACAAATTTGTGTGTATTATTTACATTGTAAGTTTATGATTTTTTAATGCGGAAGAAGAATAGTCGTGAAAGTAAGGTTAATAGTATTCCGGTTCCAGTCTAAGTTTATATAACTTCGTATTCGAAAAAATATGACTTTTCGAATAAAAATTGTAAAAATTAAAATTAAAATTAAAAAGCTGTAAAAGACACTAAAAAGGATGTGTGTACAATATCATAAATAATTCGAAACGAAGTTAATAAACATTTCACTATTGCGATTTTATTTTATGGTGATGAGATAGATATTCTCCAAGTTGCAATGAAGAAGTGCATTGAATTCATAGTAGCACTCGTTCCTCGCTTATATCAAGTTCTATATATTCCTTATCGTAAAGTATAAGGTTGCTTTTGTTGTCAAGTTGTCAACATAGTCAACTTTTCTGTGTATAACATATACATACACATGACAGAGACATTAACACGCGTCTTTATTTGACGGTACGTGAATGAATTCTGCTTTACTACGTTATAAATCCAATTGGTTAAGTGTTCTTGAACCCCAAAGAGCCAAAGAATAACTGAACACTAGAAAGGCTATCATGGCCAATCCATCACATAAAAAGTTATAGTTGGTCAATTAGATGAAAATTTATTAAATTAATGAATGAAGACAAGAATAAACCGATTTATGCTCATTGAATGAGAGAAAAGATTCTTTCAGCCTTCGAAAATGCGAATAGAAAATTAGAAGAGATTATATAAACTATAAACTATAAATTAATTTAAAACTGAATTTAAGTAACAAATGAAAACAAGGAAGTTTTCTACCAGCTGTTCTGTCTTATTCGCATGCAGTTTTTCAAACAATGACATGTATTTTGTTGAGTTATGCAGAATAATGTCTGAATAGTCAAGTATGGGAAAAAAAAGAGAAGTTAATGTCATTAACCTATGTTTTTATAATCAGTCATTTACATTTTGCTATTATTTTCAATTGTTTGCCCATTGCGGTAATTTTTAGTTAATTTCTTGGTTAGTGTAAACAACTTAATAAATAATCAACTACTTTGGATAATAAATGTTTATATTGACTATTGGCAATATTATTCATAATTTATACAACAATTTATCAATCAAATTATTAAATACTAGACAATATTAGTTTCCTACAAGCGCTTTTATTGTTTTTTTTTTTTTAATAATCTACTTTAATAATGTCAATTCTCGAAAATCTCACATACATTATTGTTGCAACATTATCGCGCGCGTAGAAATTCTTGGAAATTTACTAAAATCTGTTGAATAAACTATAAAAGCTATACAAATAAAAATGCACTTAAAGAAAAGCTGAGTATGCTAATTAAATAGGAAACCTAGTTTTTATAGAGCTAAAGTTATTTTCTAAATACGTTTTTTAATAATTTCTATTGCACAACGTAAAAAAAAGACAAATGAAGAAGTTATATAAATATTACGCAATAAAAGATAATAAAATTACATCATTAGGTGGAAACTAGTTGGTACGAAATTTGAAATCAATTCAAGTATAAGATTCGACCCTGAACTTGATGCAATTGTGGTTAATGAAATTAGAATCGTTTTATGCTCCCGTAAATTACAAGGTTATATAAGGATCGAATAAGATAACAAATTTTCTTTATTCCAGTTAGAACTAACACATTTACTTTGTTGTAAAAAAATTGCGGATTAGCTTTTTACACAAGCCAATTTGTATGCATATGTAAGCGCGGACCCGAGTTTATTAGTGGAAAAATTAATTTAAAACTGAAGGAAGTACTTGAGTTTAATTGTATGGTGATTAATAAAATTGTCTGTAGGCGTTCGATTGTCGAGTTAAACAAATGAAAATTCGTATCAAGACTGTTAATAAGAAATTGTTACTAAATTACTTTGAATTAGTCTCGGTATAAAACTAAATGAAATACATATTCTAAAATTGGTTTAGAGAGAAATTGAAGAAAGTTATTTTTGTAATTTTGTAAAGGTAGTAATGCTTTTGATTAACAGTTGTAGGGTGTTAAATACCCTAGTTAATACCCTATAATGAGTGAATATGTATCAACAATAATTCTTAGCACTTCTTTTCTTACAACCAACACCTGGTTTGAGGTCAGCCATGTTGGTAAACAGATCGATGTCCAGGCTCGAGGCGACTTCTAATTTAATTTATTCCCCTCGGCCTTGACAATGAAACCATTTCTCTTTAGAGAACGAAATTTATTATCTGAGAGAATTAATTTCAAATCCGAAATGATTAAACTTCCGAATCTAAACAATTAATTTATAATTATTTATATTTATATATTTATTTAATATTTTATTAATAATATTTCATAAATTTATAATATATTTATCATTTACCTTATTTTTCGGAATTTTTCAATCCTCGTTTAAAAACTTAACAGTTAAGTATATATTTCTTAGTCTTTAAGTGAAAATTTTATTCTTGTCTTTATTTTTGAGCGAAAATTTCCATTTAAAAAATCTGAATAGACGAAAAATACAAATTTGACATTAACGCACTAAATTTTTGTGAAAAGAGTTTTTTGTCATCTGACAAACAAGACTGAGAATAAGCATAAAGTGGAAAATAAAATTTGTATGTCCATGTATAATATTCATGTAATCTCCTTAACTTTAAAGTTGCAATATATATTAGCATAACATGGCTTAGTGACATAAGCGAATAGTAGATTATACAAGATCGAAGATTAAAATTTTTCAAAAGAATAATATTTGCAATTATTAGTGCAGATGAAATATTGTAAAAAAAAATATCTACCCTTTTTTGCCATTTAATTCAGACTGTTCTAATTGAATTTACATATAAAGACATTTATTTATGTGTTTATAATGCAAAATTGGCTTTTAGAAATCATGTCATAAATATTATTCTTAAGCCACAAATTTTTAATTTGTGAAACGGATTTTTAAAAATTTTTATTCCGTTTTTTCAATTTTTATGGTAGTGACTCAGTGTTAAAAAAGATCACGAAACGGATTTTAATTTTGACAACAATAATTTTGTAGAAACGAGGAAGAAGAAAATAATTTCTAAATTTGCATGTCTCTATGCAAGTGTGAGGTGTTGATTTTCATGAGAAGTGCGCAAATATCAAGAGTAAACGAATATTAAACAAGGTACATAAAAAATGACAACTTATTCTTAAAATTCTGGTATATTCTCCTCAATACACATATATGTCTAACTACGTTTTAAACGCAGTCAAAAAGTTTTCAACTACAATTATTCTCCAAAATAATTTAATATTAGAAATATGTAATAAGCATTTTTAAACATGATTATTTTTAAGTTTTCTTTGAAATCAATTTTCAATATCAAGAGCAGATATTTAAAAAATTTGATTTAGTAATGGGCACTTTATAATGTCTGACAATATCGGGAATATATCACTTGAATTTTAATTGAGATATTTCATATTTTAGTAAAATCAGTAGTGAGAGAAGAATAAGTTTTTAAAACATAAGTAATGTTTTTTAATGAAGTATTAAAATTAAATTAGGTGAAGACTATATGTAGTTGACTGGAAAAAAATTATAAAACCTTCAACTGATGCATTTCAAATTCGTTTGGGAACTTTTTTCCAGAACTTTCTGCTTGGACAATTTTCTTCTGGAATTTCACACTGTCGGAAATTTTATATTTCTAGATTTTTCTTTCCTTCCATAAATTTGAACAATTTGATATTGAAACTGAATTGTTTTCAATGATAAAATCTTGAATTATAGAGTAATTCTAATAAGAAATTATTCAAAACTGAAATTATTGAAATTAAAAAATGTCTAATTAAATATTCATTAATCATTAGGGCTGTTTAATTATTAATTTAAATTTGACATTTTGCCGATTTAAATTAAAATTCAAACAATAAAAAACTGCACAAAACTGAAAATCTGTAATGTCCTATTCTGTAGTTCTATGAACTGTAATTTCTAAATTTAAATCTTACATTTTGAGAGCACTAGAAATATTCTTTTTCCAATATTCGACATTCTTGAGATTCAAAATTCCCTCTAATAAGTTTCCTTGACGAAACAAAAACAAAAACAAAAACAAAATATTGCCGAGGATTAATCACTGAATCTAAATTCCGAATAAATACAATAAATTCCTGAAAGTGGAAAGTATAAATAAAATGTTCCGCGACAAATAATCATTATTGGTATTTGTTAGCTGATCTGGCAAAAAAGTTCCGCTACAATTTCTGCCATTGAAAAGTAGACCGGCATTTACTCGTCACGGAAGAGGAACGCGTTCGACTTTCCAACAAACTCACAACGTGCAAAACCACCTTCAATGACAACCATTTTTTCCTCCCGAATAGAAATTTCTATAAATAAATCAATAAATAATTAGGAATAAAATCTCTATTAACCAGATGACATTCAATATACTCAAATTTTGAGTCCTCAAACATTTCATTTTTCCCTTGAAATTGTGAATAAAACAATTCCCCGATTGGCAAAATAGTTTCTTTCACGATTTACACGTTGTAAATTTGAAATTTCCCTTGGAGTTTTTCTTTCATGAAAAGGGTGGAGGTGAGTCATTTTGTGAATCAGGGTGACGCAAAATGTTCATTTTTTTACCTGACGCGTTGATATAATCCTGACAGGTGACGAGAAAATGTTCGTTGTGCAGTTCCGTCTTGAGAGTTGTTGATTTCGATGCACTTGTTCAAATTTAATCGCTTTTTTTTAGAAATCAGACGAGGGTATATTCGCGAGGACGCCGATTAACCCACACGAGTTTCACGGGCGCAACGCTAATGTCTAGCTGGCGTCTCGCTATGCTACCGAGCTCATATTATTGAATTGGACCGGCCCCGTGGTCTGACATCAGACCATGTGGTACCGACCAATGGGAAAATTTTATTACGCGCACGCGCAGAATCAGAAGTCCTCACGTCCCTCGAAGGGCGCGAAGGTATCGACAGGATTGACAAAAGATGTCTTCCTGATCCTTTCTATTTATTGAGCAATTTTTATAAATTGGGACCTACCTAGTTCAATCGATTTTGAAAGTGAGCCCGAGGGCTTTTGTGAGGATCAGGTGAGATTCTGGGATGGGTTCAGTTGGGAGACTAGTAACGGAGACTCGGAGAGTGGCTTCTATTCAACTTTTGCATACGTGTGTCGCAATGCGCTAAGCGGTTTTGTTATGTCTGTATGTCAAATTCATGTGGCTGTCACATGTCACATTTTGATCAGTCGATTCCTTGGAGTAAAGAGTTTTCATTGTTATCGACTGTGATATCAATTCACAGATAGCATAAAAAATTGCTTAAAATTTTCCTTATTTCATAAAGTTTTCGATTTTTTCATTTTACTAATATCAACAATTATGAAATTTTGATATTTTTTCGCTTTGTAATGGTACCTATTTTTTCAATGAATGACTACAATGTAAAAAGCGATTGAATATTTTTACATGTAGTATTTCCTGATTTGATTGACTTTTTAAAAAACTGATTGAATTTAGTTGCTCTCTCTCTCTCTCTCTCTCTCTCTCTCTCTCTCTCTCTCTC